>JBAMJV010009619.1:0-147373 GCA_037951105.1 Echinarachnius parma
GAGTCGGCTCTGTCTGCGCCGGGCTTAACACTGAGTCAGTGTGTATGTCGCATTGTGTGCAGGGCGTATGGCACCCACACGTCTGATTAACGAATCCGAATCACCTTTTGTTGTTTTTAAATGAACTGTGGAAATAAAATCAAATCAAAATCAAAAAATCAAATTCAATGAACGATATAATATTTTGTTTTAATGCGTGAATCGAAATCAGGCAAGTAGTATACGGTTTACGTCCCATTTCCATAACATTGAACTGTGTGAAAAAGTACAGTTTGTGTCAAATTACTAATTAAAACTTGCAAGTTATTAAAAAATAACAGTTATAGTTCAATGATGCTTGAATGGTAGTAAAACATATATACGCGGTTAAGTTACAGGGGTATTTTCATTTTTGTGTATATCATTTTTTAAATATATTGTGTATTATTGAATAATAATACACAATTGCCCCCCCCCCCCCCCCCCCCCCCCCCCCCCCCCCATTTATTGCAGTCTCATACTTACGGATATTTTAGCTGTTTTCTGAACTGATTTTGATCAAATAAAGTTGTGTGCTCTTTCAAATTTTACACTCATTTTTTCATTACCTCACACAAAATTATTTCTTGAAGCTCTCTCTATACCAAAACTGAATTATCCCTTTAATGCGCAAACAAGTAAACTAATCTAACAAACAAACAAACAACTGACAAACATGTTGATAAACATACATTCTTGTTCACCATTGAACAATTAGAAACACGCACAAAACAAAAATATACGCGGATGTGTACCCACGCACACAAACAAGCATTGCAGAATAATGCTTTCCCACACATGCATGAACAAACGCCCAGGGCCATCACTATCATACCACAACAACAACAACAACATCATCATCATCATCATCAACAACAATAACATCAACAACCATTTCACTCGCGTAATTATAACTAATATAAGAAACGCCGTCATTATTGTGTAGCATGAAGGAAACAACAGTGATCCGGCTTGACTTTTAAAAAAATTATGATATCCAAGAATATAATTCATGAACAATCCTTTCATCACAGTCACGTGCGCGGGTGCGAAGTGTCTAAAACAACAAATGAAGGAAATTAGATAGTTGAGTTTTGGTAAAGAGAGTACAATTTTGGTCAAAGTGAATTTTAGTAACCAAAACCTGCACCATTACATTACAAACTAATAGTTATAACTCCACCTTGCTCGAAAGGAATAATAAATTACAAATGACTAAGTAAAAAGCCTGTTATCATTAAAATAAAGAGCCGTTAAAACTCAAGGGGGCGCTCTCTAAACACTCATCGGTTTCAACCATTTTAAATAAAATATATGCATGTGATGTTTTGTTGAAAGCATGATTAGATAGAGAGATAATCAACAACTATTTAAAAACCTTTTTTTGTACATTTTTGAAAAGAGGAAGCATTTTAAAAACATTTTAACGGCCGATTTTGATCAAAGAAAGTTTATTCCGTCATTAAAATTGTTTGTTCTTTTGAATTTGACACTCAATTTTTCATAATCTCACAAAAAAATATTATATGTAGCGCCCTCTATACCAAAACTCAACTATCCCTTTAATAGCAAGGACGTATATTGCATCAATATGAGACATTAAATCCGGCCACCTTATTAATATGAGGCTATAAACGGTATACATGCGAGAGAGGTTATCATTTATGGGATGATAATAACCGATCATCGTGACGGGGGGATTGTGGGTTCATACCCTGAACATTTTTGGTTTGGTCATGTCATAGCGGAAAAGCTTATGTCATGCTCTGGCAAAACAATGTCATATTCGGGCAAATTCATGTCATATTCGGGCAAACTCCGGTTACAGTTGGTTGGTTGGTTCAATTAAGTTAGATTATTTTCGTCTGGGAAAGCCTGTTATCGTCACCATCAGAGAGACGCAGCCCTGGTTCGAACTCGGGCCGACTTGTGTGAAGAGCAGAGCTCGAACCACTATACCATATCACCTCATGTGATGTACATGAGTACAAATGTGTACTGCACCCTGAGGTGGGCTGGGGAGCTTGTTCGTCCCCCTCTTTGCCCCCGTGTATAGGGTTACCCTAGTAGCTAATGTGTAGGCTACAGTATTCGATCGCACTGGGGCATGCTGATGTCACGGGCCAAGCCCGTGTGCATGCGCCACACGTCCGCTCTCACGTCGCCTGCTCGTCCACTACCGGATTGTTGGACGCCAGATCGGCAGTTTTGCCGTCCGAGAATCTGGTACTGGATGAGACGAAGACGTGATGGTGGACGTGTGGCGCATGCGCACCGGCTTCAACCGTGCCGTCATCATAATTGACGTGCAATCGAAACCCGCAGTCATAATATACAACATGGTATACTGAGTGATATCAAGTTCGGCATAGGGGTCGGAGGTGGTGTTAACAAAACACTAACACCAGCCTATCGAAACTTGAAATAACTCAACGTCACACAGGAAGACCATCACGTTGTAGACGTCGTTTCCGGCATGTGTGTGAGCAGGAAGACCATACTGATAACTGATTGCCGGCGTGGGAGAATCGTGAAGTCAATGGTTCAAGAAAGTTTTCAGCTTATTTTGGAATTAAAAGGTGATGTTGACGACTTATCGTTTCCTCACGTCGTCACAGAGCCTCTTCAAACGCCCCCATCCATTCATCAGGTTAAGTTCCGTAATAAATATTTGTGTCACGCCTTTATGACCTCCATTATTGTGAACTGAAGCCGTTGATGTTCGTATGGCTTCTTTGAGCGTTTGGGTGTGAATTTAAGTGCGAACGGTTCAAGACCTTGTAGCTTACCGGCAGCAGTTCTTCCGTTCCGCTATAAAGTATGGTAGAAAATGTGTAAATGCATCCAACCACATCCGGGCAGCTATATCTCCAAGTCTGACATCCACATGAACACCATAACCCCGTTTGGGAATACCAGCAAGAAATGGTGCCCGGAAAGTTACTCCAGGGCCCCGTTGCAGAAAGAGATACAATCGATTGTAAGTTACGATTGATCGTAAGTCAGAAAATTGACGCGTTTAAACCAATCAGATTCGCGCATCTAGAACACGTGATCTGACTTACGATTAATTGCAACTTAAAATCGATTGTATCTCTTTCTGCAACGGGGCATAGGACAAGCAGGACAAGCACCAACCTGTCAGTTCGGTATTAGAGGCTTGTTTCATGAAAGGGTCTTTAATAGCTATGACCGTTGTCTTAGGCTTATCTTGCGCGGAGCTACAGTGCGTTTCGCACAGATAAAGCTGTTGGAAATCCAAAAGCTTTGTTTAGGGTCTGAACGCGGAGATAGTTGCACCCTAGCTCCGCGCCAGAAAAGATATGAAAACGGTCGTAGCTATAGACCCTTTCATGAAAAAAGCCCCAGAACCTCAACCCCTGAGACACCTATACCCTAATGCATGCCCGGTGAAAATTATCCTAGGATAATAACCCCAATAACATCTACGCTCATACAAAGTACCCCATACAGGAGACAGAGGCCACCCTTGAAACTAAATAATTGAATGTCTTGTATTTTATTGTCTAAGTGCGAATATTTGTTGATTTTTTTTTTGACCAGTGGAAGAGATTTAGTAAAATGTTCAAAATCCACAAAACTCTCACATTCCCACATATTTCGTTGTATTTGCAGCATGGGCTAGTATGCTCCCTTGGGAGTTGAGATGGTGCGCAAGATTATTGTGCGGGTTTGAACTGTACCTGATGACCAAGGGTATAATAATGCGCCTCTGCATAGGGCACCTAGATACATGGCGCTCTATAAATGCTACTTATTATTTGTAGAACCAATAAAGGCATGGAACAGGTTTCGGTTTCCGAATTTATCTTTCGTTTATATTTATGATTGAGATTTTCAACTATGTACAAAGTTACTATAATGAGTTAGCAAATTTCGCTTTGTATTTGTGCTCATTTCTATCCGTTTATTATGATTTCATTTATTTATCAAGGAATTTTCACCCATCACTGAACAAATCATATCACAGAAATACAAATGTGTTTGCACATGTAAACAAAATCCCGTGAATAATAAACAGTCCAAAATCACTGATTCATTCAATCACATACGTTTATTCATAATGGCCCAACCCCCCCCCCCCCCCCCCCCCCCACCACTCCCTCTATCCCTCTCTCTCTCTTCCTAACTACATTATCATGGTGAGAGAGAAAGAGAATACAGAGACAAAATTAGCGATACGAACAAAATATTGATTCATCCCTACATGAATTGTGTGCACAAAGTACCCGATGAATGGGCAAAATTGCAGTTAACATTATCATCTATTAAAAGTATTTATTGACTTAATCTACGTCAATATTTGACCCTCAACATTTTCAGCAACTTGAAAAACAAATAATTACGCAAAGTTTTATTTATTTATCTGCCTGGACAACAAGCTGTTTGCACTTTTGTGTAGTTTACATAACAGTTCATGTCAGACTATAGCTGGACATCGTGTCCTTCAAGGGACTAGTTGAGCGTTGTTATTTCCAATCATTATCTATATTTGACAAAAAAAAACATCTTTCAGACCTCGTCTCTAAATGTCAATATGTCTCGGCCCCTCATGTCAGATGTAGCACAAAGAAGGAGAATGAGGGGGCTAAGGAGATGAGAGATGAAAGTGGTGAGGGATAAAGAGGGCAGGGAATGTTATATAGAGAGACCGATTATGAACGAGAGAGAGGGGGGAGGGGGGAGAGGGACAGAAAGGGGGTAGAGAGGGGTGCAGAGGGGGAGAGAGAGGAGTAAAGACGCTATCAAATGAAACTACTTTGAATCAAGACAGACAGAGAGCGCGAGAAAAACAAGAGGGTGAAAAGAGATGAGGGATATAAATGCCCATTGATCGTGCCCTTAAGGGGAATGTTTTGCTAGTCAGTATTTATTCAAGTCAATTATGACTGGTGAGGATGTTACACGCGCTAAATTAGTCCGCTATTCAAGTGACCAGACGCCAGACATGTCATCCGTCCATTCTCTGATGACCAGTACGGGGTCTACGGGGTTTTATTCTTCATTTTAGTTCAATTTTTTGTTCTCACCTTTCATTCACCATGTAAACTCTCCGAGATCATTACAAAAATACAATTGTAGTATAGGTTTATGTCAAGCCCACCGCACATTACACAATCCGATTGCGATCCGACGAAGAAGTACGTATCCGAACAAAAGCGAGACGTGCGTATTTCAAGCGCCCGGCATACTGTAGTTCAGATACTGAATGGTTCGTTGGGTCGGATCGGGTCTTGTAGTGTGCGGTGTTAACGGATATCCGGTGGGTATAATAAACAAAGGGGGCATATGACAAAACTGAGAAATCGTCAAGGACCAATGTATTTGTATAGCAATACAATATCAAAGATAAACCAACTTACGGTTACGACGGAAACAATAATTGTTTAAATATTTAAAGACAAACATTTTTGCTCTCTCCCCATTTAATTATAATAATTAATAGTAATGATAGACGAGTTTTGTTTACGGACTACATGTATGTCATTGTTCTTATTCTTCAAAATATAAAATATAAAAAGGCTATAATAGTGTTAACTGTGCGCCTTCCCCGTTTGATCGACGTGAACATGCACCGCTAGCTAGACATGATTGGCTGTGTTTAGATAGACTAGTCCTGTCTAGAATCAGTGCATTTGAAAGTGTTTCGGACGAATGTTTATCAGGTGACAAGATTAGCTTAAAACTTGTTTGAAACTCTGAATTAGGGGCTAGACAATTCTATTCAAACGCACCAACTGCCAATCCTAGGCAACATGCTGGCGATCAGCGGGGTATTCACATAATCATGATAATCATTCATGTTCGATGTCACCCCCCCCCCCCCCCCTCAACCGTCTCCATTATGTAGCTAAAACCGCTAAACAGCTTCGTTAGGGTGAGATTTGATCATAAAACGCGATTGTTATCGAGAGATTACCGATTGTTATCTTGTCATCATCACACGCGAAACATTTACATACCTCCCAACTCGTTAGGGAGAAAACATTTCTTCATCCATTAACATGAATGTAGCACAACGAGTACGGGCTGTCACAGTGCCGCGCTATCAATTAAAGAAGGTCCGCAACAACTTGCGACCTAGACCGAATACTCAACAATTCTCTCCGTTTTAATTCTCCTTTATTCGATCTCTATATAAAGCCGGTCTCCCACGAGAAAGGCGTTTACCATGGTGGCATTATAGGGACATTTTCGCCCAAATTAGTGTCATTTTGGCAAAAATGTCCCTATAATGCCACCATAGTTTGAAATAGTATAAAATACGATGTAACTTCAAATTGTTAGCACTGAAACCAAAAGGTTGCACTGTGTGAGAGGTCTTGGTCCCACGTTATAGAACTGATTCAAGGGCCGAGTCCGCGGTGGTGTCCTTTCACATTGGCCGTGTGTACGCATGATCGTTTACAATTTCGTGAAAAGGAGGAAATTTTCTCATGGGTTTCGCGAATATCAACTGTTCGCAGACATAAGCAAAAAATGTATATGTATATGACGATGCTGCTAAAATTGGTTTCAAAGATTTGAACATGTTCTAACATTTTGGACGTTGGAACGAGACTTAATGCAACACATGCATGCAATCTATGTTTAATTAATTTGTTTATATCCATGTGCCGAGAACAAAATATATTAAAACATAATTATGTACATGATAAATATACAAAATAACAATGACAAGTCAGAGATGATACAAATGACAAATGTGGATGTGGTGTGGCAAGATTGGTAGAGCGCTCGCTTTCCAAGCGGGAAATTCCGAGTTCGAACCCGGAGTATCGCGTTTGTCCTTCAGCAAGACAGTTAATCCACAATTCCACATTGCTGCTCTCTACCCAGGTGTGTAAATGGGGACCAGGTAGGAGGTGAACATGGTGAAAGCTATGTGAAGGATCTTCTCAATGCCTATGAGCCGCTTGGAATGAATGCTCCCCAGGGAGTGGAGATGGTTCACACAACGTGTGCTGGTTTGTATTGTATCCTATGACCGGGGTAATAATATCATTGTAAAGCGCTTATATATGATTATCAATCATATTAGGCGCTATATAAATCGAGTATATATTTTTGTTATGATAGAGGAAAAAGAATATAGGTATTATGACTGTAATCGAGCAAATACTATGGAAGGTATCATGGCAGGAAGTCGTAGACGTATGAAATGCCGATACCTAAACATGCTATCCAAACAAATAATACACATCTTATCAAATTGAATTTATGATATTATTTTGATGGCGGTCTCGGAATAAAACATTATGACCTAAACTTCGACTGAGTAGAACATAATATAGGTTTTCCCGCTCAATTTTACACTTTTTTTCAATCGAATTCATTAAGTGTCATTCAAATTCACGCATTACCGCGTAATCGTTGGTATCGGTCTTCTAAATTCCGAATAAGTGCAAGCGAATTCATGCATACGCATAAGCTTTCGTGAATAGACACAGAAGTTCATTTATGGGCACTCGAATTCGCGAATGTGCAGCCAACTGTCAACTGCCCTTTCGCGAATTCGAATGACCATTGATGAAAAGGTATGCTCTTTGTGCAAATTCACTTGCTCCTACGTGATTTTGAACGACTATTTACGAATTCGAATGCTGCTTTGACACGGCGATCGCAAATTGCGCGAATTCGTTTGCTCCTATTTTCAATTCGAATGACACAATCGCAAAATTGAGCGGGAAAACCTATATTATCATTCTTTAATGTCATACCTAGGGTTATTTCACTTACTAAAATGAACGGTAAACGATGGTATTCAGTGTGGCCATTCCTATCTGAATACAAATCATTTGCAAGTACTCCATATTAACTTTATTTAAAATGAAAGTATATACATTTGCATGGCTTACAGTTTGTATAGGTTAACTGAAATAATTCCGAATATAGGCTATTTATCACGCTATAGCATGTCACGAAGCCGCCAATGGAATACATTCACGGTCAGTGCGTGGAATTGATACTTACAACTTTAAAGAGATCTAGTAACTTCGTTCTCAAGTGCAAAAAGTGATGCATGGTTAATAAAATGTGTATTGGTGTGATCCGACATGTCCACAAAGTAATGTGTGAAAATTTCAAGTTAATTGGATGTTATTTGGTCGAGAAATGAGCGAAATGCAAAGCGATATTCACTTACTCATTGCACTTACTTTGTACACGGCTGAAAAGGTCCCGTAGATAATTTCATATCCAAACACTTCAATCGTAAATATCTTTTAAACGAAATGGAAATTTGAAAAACCGAAACCGGTCCCATGCTTTTTATTATTAATACGATTAAAACAAGGTATGAGGGAACCGCTAGAATTCCAATTGGATTTTGAGGATTTAGACAATGTTACCAAAAGTTCCTTTAATTTGAATGTGCGCGTTAGTTAGTTTTACGTATAATTACATCTTTATAAATCCGTAAGCAATTATTAACGAACCGCGTACAGTGTTAATGACTTTGTTGTTGTTTTTTTAAGACCGGAATGCCGTATCCGCACATATATGTTTTCTTCGTGCGTGTATTCCACTTTTATCTTCTTTCTTTTAAAAATATGTTTTTGAAAATGATAGCAAAGTATACCAAATTTGTTTGAGAGAGAACTGTAAATTATAAAGTCACGCGTACACAAAAAATACACACCTACGTACGCACATGTATTTACACTGTATGCATTGACGCACTGACACAATAACACTTGCAAAGAAACACACACACATGCACACACATATATATATATATATATATATACACACACACACACACACACACACACACACACACACACACACACACACACACACACACACACACACACACACACACACACACACTTCACACACACACATATACACTCAAACATTGTGACAATTATCTTCTAAAACGATAAAAAAAATACGTTATACGTGAGGGTGGGCGATATAGGAAAGGAGAAATAGGAAGGTCATAATAATCTCTCCTTCCCCTTTTTGCCTCATTCACTTGATGATTATATTCTCTGTCGCCCCCTCCTCCTACAATTAAGTCATTCTTCTAAACTTCATTTTCATTCAAGTTGTGGTTGTAATTAAATAAAATGCTCACAATCTGTACTAATTATGATTATGCTAGTCCATGCACACTTTTAACTGGTTTACGAGTTGGAGGCGGGCTATACAGGGCGGCCCAAAAAACCGGAACGGGGCACTTCCCAAAATATAGCAACATAATGATTATGTCCATCGCATAAGGTGTCTTTTCCAATGAAAACGATACCAAGATCAGTCATTTTGGTATTGTAGTTTTTGTTTTAGGGCGCTTTGAGTGACACCATGTCAGGTTCCCATTTTTGTAATTTTTTACCAAGTCAGTGCCTGATAAACCGCACTTACTGCCTGTCATAGCATTCGAACAACGAGCAATACGCGCGCTATTGTTAGTGTGCATTCAGCCGTGTGCCGAGAGAATGGGCATGGTTGCTCGACGCTATGACGAGCATGAAGTGCGATTCATCAGGCACTGACTTGGTAAAAAATTGACAAAAACGGGAACCTGACATGGTGTTACTCAGAGCGCCATTAAACAAAAACTACACAACCAAAACTATTGATCTTGGTATCGTTTTTCATTGGAAAACACACCCTATCCGATGAACACAATAGTTGTGTTACTTTATTTTGGGAAGTGCCCAGTTCCGTTTTTTTTGGGGGGGGGGGGCCACCCTGTATAGGGGTGCAGTCCCGCCGTGGTTTGCACCCGGGGTTTGCAAACGATCTAACAATCTTGTAGAGGTTATTTCATATTCGTGGGCAAAATCCTCATAGTTTTGGGCGAACTCAGTCCCATTTTATGCAAAATCATCTCATTTCCTGACTAAAACGATCGAAATTCGAGCACAATCACTAGTTAATTTATTGACGGTAAGAGCAAACCCACCTTTGAGCTTTACGCCAGTGAAGCTATTATTTTGACGTGTGATGATATCGATGCGATCATTAGGCAGGATTTCGCAGTTTGATCATTTACAGTTCAAAACACGTATTCAAATGATTTGATGAGATATAAATGTAAAAGCAAGATTTCGCAGTTTGATAATTTATATCGCAAAGCAGGTAGAATGATTTGATGAGATGTAAAGGCACACAGATATTTCATAAGATATGAATTTAACAGGACGGTCATCATCATTATGTTGATGCAATAATAGAACATGATCAGAGAACGAAATTGATCGCACGATTGAGAGAAACAATCTTGGAAGTAAAATATGTCGATATTAAGCGTTTTACTACTTGTATTATGCGCTTGTTTTCATTCTTTACGCTACGGTTTATTATACCAGCAATATTTACACGTCTCATGTTCTAATTTACCACAACAATTATAGTTGTTATTGCCAAGAACATGATAGTTTCCCGAAAAAAAATAATAGTTTATTGAACTATACATACAGTTATATAAAAAAAAATTATACACAGATACAGATAATAAAAGTAGCCAAGTTCTTAATATTTAGCACGATGGTTAAAAATGATATTTAGTGTTTGTCCGCTCATCGCTGATTTAGACTGATTCCTTTTTTGTGTAACATGCTTTTAAAACATACCATTATTTTGTGGTTAAATATTTTGGCATTTTTGAAATACTTGTTAATGTCCGAACCAAATATTGATGATCAGACGCTCGTATTGTAACACCCTATGAAATTAAAGAGGGATACCACCCTGGAAACAATTTGGTTGAAATGAAGTAAGATGAGTAAAAAGGGTCTAATACAAATTTGAGCGAATTCGGTTAATGAATAAGGAAGTTATGACCATTTATTTATTTCATGAACGGACAAGAATGTTTTTTAAATTGCCGCCGAAAGTACATGTGACGAGCAGCCTCTCATTCGGTTTACATATAATTTCACATATTCCCAATTTATGTCCGTATCAAATAAATTTGTTCACTTGATTTCATGATAGGAGATTGTAATTTCGATTATTTTCTGAGCGCCTTCTATAAAGCGCCATCTAAGCCACAACTTTACTATCCCTTTAATTATTTCGAAAAGGAAATGTTGCTATTAAACTTTGTTTTTTTCACAGTTATGATTTTGATTATTTGCGGAGCGCCTTCTAAGCGCCATCTAAACCACAACTTTACTATCCCTTTAATTATTTCGAAAAGGAAATGTTGCAATTAAACGTTGTGTTTTCACAGTTATGATTTGGATATATGAAAAGTGAATTGAACTGAATGGATGGAAGATAATTCGCATACCTGCATTTGGCATTCATATTACTAGTATATGGTATCTATAACTTTTATTTGTTATTTCTTTTTTTTTTACTCCTTAAATGTGTACGAGTTTATTTTTCTATTCTTTAGTTATGTAAATTGATATCATGTAGGGGGCAACCCCATTTTTCTCATAAATATCTTATACACCTTTTGAGGCCATTGTACGGTTATATAGATGTATGTATAAGTGCACATGTATGTTTTATTGAATTGGTTAACGCGGTTCCATTTTAACCGATTATGTACGCGTATATCACATTCAGTTGGAAGTAAGTAACATGCTAAACCAAGGATGTATGAGTAACTCATAACTCCTTGGCTAAACTAGACGCAGTGCACCTCCGCCAACACTCGAATTTTGATGTTTGCGTGACCTTGACCTTGCTCTTTGACTTTTGACCTTGACATTTTAATGGGTTCTATTCTAGATGAACGCGAAGCTTCTACGAAAAATTGGTTGAGATATCTGTGAAACTGTGCGCAGGAGACTGGTGACAAACAAACAAACAAACAAACAAAAAAACGGAACCGAAAACATAACCTCCAACTTCGTTGGCAGAGATAATAAAATGTTGCTGTTGCTGGTGATATTTGCTGATGTTGTAATGTGATTGCTGGTGTTGTTGTTGTTGTTGTTGTTGTTGTTGTTGATGTTGTTGTTGTTGCTTTTGGTTTGTTGTTGTTTTTGTTGCTGTTGTTGTTGTTGCTTTTGGTTTGTTGTTGTTTTTGTTGCTGTTGTTATTGCTTTATTTTTACGATAAACGAGTTTGGAGTACATTGTTGTTCTCGTTCATGCATGTTGTGGAAATTGTTATGTCTCATGTATTATACCTTTCTCTCTCTCCGCCTCTCCGCGATGTTTTGTTAAAATAATGATTAAATATAGAGAGATCATCAACAACTATTTTAAAACCTCTTTTGAAAAATTTTGAAAAAGTGTAAGCATTTTTTTTCATTTTTAACAAGTCATCGAATAAATCTGGGGCCCAGATTTATTCCGATCGGATATATTTATAAATATTTCAGCCGTTTCTGAACCGATTTTGATCAAATAAAGTTTATTCTGCCATTAAAATTGTATGCTCGTTCAAATTTTACACTCAGTTTTTCATTATCTCACACACAAAAAAAATTCGTGCAGCGCCCTCTATACCAACGCTAAACTACCCCTTAAAATCGATGTTATATGACCGAGTAATGAGCTAAAGTACAAAGTGATATTCGCAGACTCCATTGCATTGACTTTGTACACAGGTATAACATATCAGTGGTTAAATAAAAACCTGAATAATTAAATCGTAAATATCTTTTCAACGAAAAGGACATTCGAAAAACCAAAACCTGCTCCATATATTTCTATTGGTACATCAATATGAATATAATCTGGTATGAGAGAACCACTGAAGTAGAGATCGGAATAAGTTTTGTGGATTTGGATAATGTTACTGACAATGACAATGACAATGACAATGACAATGACAATGAATTTTATTTCTTATACGGCCCCTCATGGGGGCATGGAAGAAATACAAACATCAAATACTGTAAAACTAAAACATCATAAATGGCAATAATTGGCAAAACATGAAAATATTTACAATGACATACAAACATCAAATACTGTAAAACTAAAACATCATAAATGGCAATAATTGGCAAAACATGAAAATATTTACAATGAAATCAAATACTGTAAAACTAAAACATCATAAATGGCAATTATTGGCAAAACATGAACATATTTACAATGACATCAAATATCAAATAATCAACAACAACAAAAGCATCAAAATTTTGACATAATTACTTTACAAAATCTTGACAGATTTGTTCAGCTCTTTGGTATTGGCAGTATTAAACATCTTAGACATGCTAAGTACATTTGGTCTAACAGCATAACACTTTTTAATGAAAAAGATTACTAGATTCCTTTAATTACTCCTACTCCCACTCGTCCATCGGACAGCGTGACCAGGGGATAATTCGCTCTGACGACTCTCGACTGTACTATATTCACCCCGGAATCATCCAGACGGATTGGGACCTTTTATCAACCTCGTCGTTTCCGAAGAGCTTTTAGTTCTTAACGGCCCGGTCAGATATCAACGGATAGCGGAAACGAATGCCCAACGAATAGAAAATTTGCGAAAATGAAATTATCTGGTGATGCAAGTCGTCTCCATTGCTTTATGTACAAAACATAGAACAACGTACATCACCGGACAAGGAACGGACAAGAAACGCATACGAACGGAGACGAACGGATGGAAAATTTAGCTCTCCGCTTGACGTCCGTTTACGCAATCCGTTGATATGTGACCGGGCTATGAAGGGAACCAACACCCACAAATCGTTTACTAATATATAGAAGATGGCAGTTTTGGTAGTCCATACTGTCAAAAAGTTCGGAAATATACATTATGTTTCCAGAAAAATGTAATTTTCATAATAAATCATGATTGTGTTCATGCATGGGTTTGTAGAAGAAGACTATACTTTATCGTCTAGGAAGGGGTGGTTAAGTTAAGTTGAGGTGGTAAAGTTATAGAGGGGTAGTTCAGTTTTGGTATAGAGGGCGCTACAAGAAATAATTTGTTGTAAGGTAATGAAAAACTGAGTGTCGAATTTGAAAGAGCATACAATTTTAATGACAGAATAAACTTTATTTGATCAAAATCGGTTCAGAAACAGCTGAAATATCAATAAATATATCCGATCTGAATAAAGCCCCCAGATTTATTCGATGATTTAAGAAAGAAAGAAAAAAAATGCTTACATTTTTTCAAGATTTTATATACAAAAGAGGTTTAAAATAGTTGTTGATGATCTCTCTATTTAATCCTTATTTCAACAAATGATCACATGCACAATTTGTTTATACACAATGGTTTAAACCAATGTGTTTTTAGAGAGCGCCCTCTGGTGTTTTAAATATTTTGAATGTTTTGAATGATAACTTTATAGTCGTTTGTAATTTGTTATACCGTTTGAGCATGGTAGAGTTATAACTATTAGTTTGTAATGTTATGGTGCATGTTTTGGTTACTAAAATTCAATTTGACCAAAACGGTATTATATCCCTTTAACCAACGCTCGAAATTAACTTTTTTTGCTGGTGGCCCGGTCGGGCCAGTAAAATTAGTATTTTTCCAATTTTGGTGGCCCGAAACCAAAATCTACTGGCCCGAAGAAAATAAAGAAAAACAAAAGAAAAAAACGAGAAAATTCATAGCACATTCAAAACTGTGGAAAAGTGGACAATTCACTGTTATTATACAAATTTGACCTCAACATTCTGTGTAAATGTCATGTGAAAATCTCAGACATATAACATGTTTTTAAATTGTGGTGTTTTAAGCTAATAATTGTAAGTCAAAAAGCCGATTCATCGGCTGCAAACATTGACAAGTCACCGATCTACTGTATCCGATTTCGAATACGGCAAACATGATTATTTTATTGAGTTTTACATGCATAACAAATTTGATTGATAATGGAAATTTGTACTTATATATCAGACTTTTAATCTCACAATTCCGTAGAATATTGTTTTGAAACCTGTCATGAATGACACATTTTTCAAATTGTGGTGCTATATTTGTAAAACTGTTAGTCAAACATTTATAAATTCTTCGTGAACTTACGGACACAGTCACAACATCGGCGGCAACACAAGACGTAGACAATGCAGACACAACATAGGCTATGTTGAATTTTACATGCGAACCAAATTTGATCGATTATTAAAATATCCTCTCACATTTCAGACTTTTAACCTCACTTTTCCATGGATTATTGTTTATAAACCTCACATAAATTAAATATTTTCAAATTGTGGGTTTTTGTTGTTGAAATTTTGGTGTCAAACATTGATGAATTGATCGTAAACTTTCTATGCTCACGTAAATTGCATGCACACTCACTACATGTTTTTACATTCCATATTTGGAATTGGAAAGGTCTATTCACAAAACGGGGGTGTGGGGATAAACAGAATGGAAAAAAACACAAATTAAACTTTTACAAATCGGACAACATTTCCCTTAACTTATTTCCGCAAGTATAGAAAATATTATTCTTGATATTTCCTATTATTTATTCAAGTTTTATATACAAACTGAACTGATAACAGAATTAATTTGATATCCTTCTACCTATCCCAAGTGGAACATGCTGTACAAATTTTACATGTGGGGATCGGATGGGGGGCGGGGCAGAAATAATGCTAATTATAATAATTTGCGCCTTTTCTAAGCTGTCGGCAGAAGAAAAAAAATCACACAAAACTGTTCATTATTGACCTCTCTTTCCTATCTTTTTAAACCACAAATCAAGTATTTTCTGTGAGGAATCAAATTTGCAATAAGAACCATAATATTGTGAACAGTTGTTTCAACACATGGTGGCCCGATCGGGCCAGCAAACATTGGAATTATGAGTTTTTTACTGGCCCGACAGCAATTTTTGGTGGCCCCGCCGGGCCATCGGGCCTGTGCTAATTTCGAGCGTTGCTTTAACTAAAAAGGTAGTTAGGTTCCTCTAGTCTGTTTCTGCAGACCCGTGAAGTAAGATTATACAGTAATTGGACAAAACTATGTATATGAATGTTGGTGGAATAGATTGCACAAACTGATCACTTTTGAATATCAAACATTATAATTTGGGTGATGGTTCCGTTTTTAACACATTCAATTTCATGGTTCAAATAGAAACAGAGTGCGTGAGTATCATAACTATTAATATTGGACATAATCATATATATAAACTATAAAGTAACAGATATGAGGCAGTAATAACTAATTGCAAATAAATGCCTCCAGGCTAATAACTTGAGGTATGAAACGCCTTTTCCTCGTTAGGCTGCCAGTACAAAAATATAAATTTTACAATGAAACCGGAATTAAATTTGATATCATCAGTTGTTAACATGTTATTTTCCTAGCCAATTCGGTTGAAAATAGATTAATTTAATGGGAGTAGACTAAGACTCGATAAATATTTACTCGACACGAATCATTGTAAATGGATACGACCTTTCCTCCTATAACAATTCTGTATTAACTTACGGGCGTATTGCAATTCAATATTTTCAATATTGTTTATTAATAATGTATATTTATAATGAAAGTATATCTCGTGTTGTTGATGATTTTTAATTTAAGACTGTTAAGTTGGTTCCGGACAATTACACTTATAAACTATTTTTATATAATTTCATAAAACATAAAGTTGGACATTAAATTGAGTTTAACATGTTCAAATGCTTTTATCATCGAAACAATTAAAACAAATTCGTCAACTTGATAAAGAGCGGTGTGGATTTATTCTTATATATGATAAAATAAAAGCAGAACTTATTTTTAAAACATATATCAAACATATTGTTTTATATATGTTTTTAAATTATTTTAAAAATCATACTTCGCCTATAAGGATTTGGCAAATTCCGTTTTTTCATGTCATGTCCAAGAAATTGTGTACATTATATTAATAGAAAAAAGGGCACACAAGCATGATATTTAACAACGTAGTAATTTAGAAGCCATTTTGTGACGTGCATTTTTATTATACTTCGCCTAAAATGTCTTCGTCAAACTCCCGACTTTACAGGTTATGTCCAAGAAAGTGTTTACATTTAATAGAAAGGGAAAGGGCACATACATGTAATAACATCGTAGTAAACAAAAATAGAAGCCATTTTGTGACGTGCATCGGGGTTGCGATCTCGCTTTGGTCGGCCAATAAGAAACCCAGATGGTCGTGAGAAGCCCCTCTATCAATTGTTAAAATATCGTCATCATTCTTTCCACCAACTAACGATCCGTCATCAGAAATCTTTCCCCCTTTTTGTTTTTTGTCATTTTGTTTTTAAGTGATGCGGATATGACGTGAAAGGGTGTAAAACATACAAATGTCAACCGCCTACAACTTACTCCACGTTTTCAGTCAATAATTTGTTTTTTCTTTATGTGGATTTTAACTTGTTATAAAAATAAGTATTTACAAGGAAAGCAAGGAGATCACGTGAATTACGTCATGGCATCTTTCATCTACACAGTCATGAGAGTATAGAGCAAAAGAACGTACATTTTGTATTATGATGGTTGTACTTGTAAGTTAGTGAATTCGTGTATAGTTGTAATAAAGAGGATAAAAAGTGTGAATGAGTTATTATGAAGTACATGTGTATGTGTACATGTGTATGTGTGTGTGTGTGTGTGTGTGTGTGTGTGTGTGTGTGTGTGTGTGTGTGTGTGTGTGTGTGTGTGTGTGTGTGTGTGTGTGTGTGTGTGTGTGTGCATGTGTGTTTGTGTGCACACGCATGCGTGTGTATGTTTGTTTGTTTGTATGAATATCATGTGGAGCATATTAAGTTATTATAATACAAACACTCTTTACAAAGAAATACTCTGTCTTTATTTGCTAAAAAAAGAATGCGGACATTTTGTTTGGTTTTCTCTTTGAAATAGACAACATTTATTAGAGGTACTTCACAAATATCGATGCACGTTCGTTACTTGATCATCGGAATGCATTACACATGTTATAGTGATGCCAAAATATATCATTCGCATTACAATTGCAATAATTATAACATCATTTCATAATAATTATGTTTATATAACGCGGTTCATACACTTTAGCAACCCCGGCAGAGTGAAAGGTGAAAATAATATAAACCATTACCATACATACATGAATGTAATGTCACAGTAGGGTCAACATGTCCATAAGTGATTTTGCAAAACACAAATATCGATGCACGTTCGTTACTTGATCATCGGAATGCATTACACATAATGCCAAAATATATTATTCGCATTACAATTGCAATACTTATAACATCATTTCACAATAATTATGTTTATATATTAATAACGTGGTTCATACTTTAGCAAACCCGGCAGAGTTAAAGGTGAAAATAATATAAACCACATATCATACATACATGAATGTAATGTCACAGTAGGATCAACATGTCCACATGTGATTTTGCAAATCATATATAATTGAATATATATTGATATTAAGTGTTAACAATAATAATTCCTGAACAAAGTGATATGAAATTTGTATTTGCAAGTGTATAATTAAACCAATATATTTAAAGGGGAAATATATAAATAATCTATAATGTATCGTAATGTCATATTTACATTTACACACAATAAAACACAAACATTGTGCATCAATTAAAGATATAGTTGTGCGACACCGACACGAGTTTGGTGTGAACGTTCGCAAACACAAAGTCATTACGATATAACTCCAGTGTGAACATTATCGTTTATTCATCAACATGATCGAGTGACGACGGCGAAGATGGTGGCGAGTTCGACGACGAGTCGCTGAATGTATGTTCCCTCGCTCTCGACCTCAGTGCGTCGATGCTCATCCTCTTCATCGCATCTTCTGCCATCATCCTCCCCTTCTCTCCCGGCGACAGGAAGATCCCCTGCATGGTATGGGGCAACGGGGGCGAATGCTTACTGGCGGGAATACTAGTACCGCTTAGCGGGTGACCCGTTCCCACCCAGTGGGCGGTGGTGGGCATGGTAGGAGGGGCGGACGTGTGTAACGCGAAATGCGGGCTATCGGTTGGTCCGCATACTACACCCGAAGCGGCAGCAGCGGCTGCAGCCAAGTACGGATTGCCGACCATCCACATCGGGAGGTTGGAGGGGGAGGAGAAGGAGGGCACACCTAGTCCAAGGGCGGAGCCGTGCATGGGTACTGTATGGGGTGTTCCAGGGTGCGTAAAGCCGGGGAGTCCAGCCGGGTAGGCGTGCCCACCTAGTCGGTGGAGGAGAGGGTCTACTCCCATAGGCGGGGCATCGATGGGTGATGGGTAGGGCCTGCCGTAGGGGCTCAGGGAGCACGGACTCTTGCGGTCGAAGATCTTCTCCTTCTTGCGCCACTTGGCCCTGCGGTTCTGGAACCAGACCTGTCAACATTCAAGGAAATAAATGCAAATAATGTTAAGTAAACAGAATGAAAGGCAAATTACAAATAACTGCACAAACATGCATATTTCGTTCGTTTTGCAAGATGTAAAATACTGGTAGTTCGCATCCTCATTCCAGGGCGTTTAAATGCCCATAAAACACATCAACAGGTCTGCCTTCTGTGAATTGTGAATTGTGCCAGGCACAGAATGATACGGGGAAATATGCTCAGTTAAATTCTTTAAAATATACTCCGCAAAAAAAGAAACTGGACACTTGTATGAGACCAGATATTTCGTATTCATTAACGATAAATATATGATATTGTATATCAAATTAAAGATAAAATTACCCTCTTCAATATTCGCATGAAATCCAGATGAAATCATTCATGCATGACTTGTCACGGTCAATTAACCACACCAAGGTCTGTTTTCAAAAATAGCAAAAATGGAACATCCACTCAACCCTATTAATGTTGATAAGCATAATCTAAAACGCTATATTCATGAGATGGCATAATTTTTCATTACAAATGTGACCTTTTCTATCTTCATCTCAATAAAGAGTATAAATGAAGACAAATTGTGAACGTTATAGGTGTTATTTTCATCCAAAAGTAACAAAATGGGGAATTCCATGGCAAAGCTTTATTAGTCAAACCACAGTTTGTGCCCTTATTTCAGCATGAAAAGGGTATAAATTCTTCTCAAGAATTATACCGTAGTCCAAAGATCTTCAAAACCTGAAGTCACACTTGGTCAAACATTTGGGCAGTCTTTAACATGACATTTATCTAGGTAATTATGGTTAAAATTGCAGGGGACACATGAAATAGACAAGCTTCATGCCTGTAATACAGACCAGTATGATAATGCTCTCATAACCTGGCCCTGTTTTATTGACAAATTTGTATTTCCAGAGTTTGTTCATAACAATTAAATTGAATAATGTCATAATTTACTTGCCCCGCTCATCTTGTTTTAAGTGAAACGCTTACTATCATTTCAGTCGAATGGTGTGGTCCTCCATTGTTTTGCTATTTTTGAAAACAGACCTTGCTAGTGTTAATTGACCATGGCATTTCATGCATGAACGATTACACCTTTAAGTTATACCCTGCATGTAAAGGACTAAATTCCCTTTAATTTGATATATGATCATGTACACTTTATCGTACATTAATATGAAATATTTCAACTTATACAAGACTAGTGTCCAGTTTCTTTTTTTGCGGAGTATACTTCAATATAATCGTAAGATTCTTCAGAATGATGTGTGAAAGTTTATCATGTAAAAAATACACATCTTCTATAATCTTCTCCTATGAAAGTGTTCTATGTTTTGGGAGAGTTTGTAAACTTAAGATTATCTTTCGAAATATTTCGACACAATAACAATTTGCTATCACTGCTATATGATGTAAAATCACAGATATTCCTGTTGTTTACATGCATGGGTACAAGTTGTCTTCAAACCAGTTAAATAAAACCAAAAAAAAGGATGTAACTTTTGTACATAATGGGTTTCTTATCAAAATAGGGTGGTTTTAATTTAAGAGCTTTAATTTTAGGGAGCAACATTTAGTAAAGATCGTAAATGAATTTTAAAACAAAGGAATAATAATCTTGAGCATGATTTACAAAGAGGGTATAAATCGAAGTAAAAGTGTGAATAAGAGATTTAGTTAAAGGGCATTAAAGAGAAAGACATTAACCATGTCAACGTACCTGTACTCTTGATTCGCTGAGGTCGAGTCGGAGGGCGAGCTCCTCTCGCATGAAGACATCGGGGTACTGGGTGAGCTCGAAGGCGCGCTCCAGTTGGTGCAGCTGGAACGTCGTGAACGTCGTCCTCGATCTCCGGAGCTTCTTCGACGCACAATCCGGCGACGTCGCGTCGTCGGAATCGTGCGAGACTCCGTCGTCGACGACCAACTCGCCTTCCTGGTCTTCTGCCGTCGTCGTCGCCGTCGTATTTTCTGAACCCGTGGATGAGTGCGTAGATGATGCCGGCGAAATCAGAGCATGGTGAGCAGCGTCGTTTCTCAAGATCGGCTGCGATTCCGTTGAGGCGATGACGGAATGCGAGACAGGATGATGTCGATATTGGTAATTGAACGATGACCCCAGGAATTTTGAGGCATGGCTGTAAGACAAGTCGGTGTTACCTATAAAACAGAGGGGAAAAACACATCAATAGTTATAATAGGCATTTTAAAAGGAACGGAATATTAAGCATACATAAAAAGACTTTGATTTATTGTTTTCATAACGACCGTATATAATTTGTATGCTTTAAAATTATATGTTATAATTGGGACGTATATATATCAAATTAAGGTAAGAAACTGGACTGGGGATAGGTGCAGTTAAAGGCCTAACGAATTAAAAAATTAAATTGGGTATAGGTATAACAAATTTGGACGTTTGCAGTTACTTTAGATTTGAAATAGTTTGTTTTAAATTATTATTCTGCATGTTACTTCTAAGGTGTGAGAAAATAAAGGGGAACAAACATGGGTAACTTATTTGTAATAATTCATTATAGATAAAAACGCATCGATATTTATCTGGATGCCTAGTTTTGAAGCATTTTCACTGGATCTTGAAAAAAACAATTTCGAAATGCGAAAATGAATACAAATAATTATGTTCAAATATTTCATCAATATGTGACTCCTTCGTACCTATAACAAGTTCACATTAAAATGAAAGAAAAGGAAGTTTAAAAGACAATACAGCATATATGTTAAGAATCAACGATCCCTATTTTGTCCATAAGCAATTAGAAATTCGCGCTTACCTTCTCTATCTAGCTGACATTCGAAGCGATTTCCTCCAAATCGTTCGCGGCCCATCCCCTTGTCCATCAAGCTAGCCATCCCGAGCTCCTTGGACCGAATAGGCGAGCGTTCTCTAGCCGGGCAGCTCGGCGTGGTTTTCTGCTCCGTCTCCGCTTCCTTGCGACCCAACAAGAAATCGATGGAGTAGTTACTGTGTGCGTGACTGTGCGCTGTCCTGGTCACGGCCTGCGGTTCGCTGAGGCTTAGTTTTCCCCTAACTCTGGGGGTAGGAGCTATCAATGTCGCCATCCCGAGTGTGTGAGCAGCTAGAGCGAAATGAAATTGAGTAAGTGCTACCCGCCTCTTATTTTATTACACGCGGTATCGTGATACGTGAGTATCTTATTAGTTCTAGAGCTTCAATCGGAGAAAAAACAATTTGCTGGTTATTTACGGAGCAGCATAGTTCATCCAGAACCCGTACAGTTATGTCATCCCACCAATTGAAACTGGATATCGGCGATTTCAGTTCGTTGAATTTCTCGCGAAAAAAAAGGATAATAAAATATTATGATCAAGTCCAAAGACAATGTGGTTCGCCAGAGCGAGCCAAGGTGTTCTCGCATTGAGGCACGGAAATGAAGTGAAGCGATGAAGTGTCGCGAATGAGTCCTATATAAATATATTTCGATCAAACTACGAATGCCATCCCGTGTCGTCAGTACAAGACGTACATCCGTCCTCTCTGATGGGAGAAAGGAAGAAAAAAAATGTTGTACACAAATTACGGGCACATGCCAATCAAACCGAGAAGCACCAACTACAGGGGACGGGCATCTATTCATCTAAATAGACTACCATTGTGCGCCGCACAATAGCAGATTAGACCAGTAAATAGCCCATTTTCAATACTTATACCCTAACTGGCAGCTCAGCCTATTTACATCTTGTCTGTGGCATTCAAATGTGGAAGGGGTGGAAGTACTTTCGAGCTGGTTCGGTGGCACGGTATAAGGTGGGGGTTAGATGAAGTGTTGGTTTTGCTAATAGGCTTTAATCGACAGTCAAGTTGAGAGTGTCGCCAGAGCCATGGGGGGAATGCGCGCAGCGAATGGGTGCAGGCTTGTCACCCCCCGTGAATACCTCACTTAGTGGGTATTGTACGCACCCAATGCGCTCTAATGACGTATCGCCGTAATCTCGCTTTGTGCAATAGATCAGGATAATAAAAACATTGTTAGCGTCTTTGTAGCACTGACTATCGGACGATTGATTGGTATGGAATGGCGAGAGATTTGTTCCTTTTCTATAGTATTCGTTATGCTCCTTTTTTCCTCGACTAAATGAAGTTCATTAACCTAGCGGTTGAGGTTTAGGAGGGTTTAAGTCAATTACGACAAACCAAGAATCGTCGGCTTATTGTACGCCTTCCAATTTGAGTACTTCACAAGGATTGATGGAAAGTTTTGAGTGGCAGGCGTAATTAGCCAGTCACTATGCAGATTTTAAAAGATGATTGGTATTAATTAGCTAACTCTAAATAAGACGTATGTCATGAACTTTATATGTTTATAGATATCTGTAAATAAGACGTATTTCATGGACACTATATTTCGCCATTACATATTTGGATGTACTTTAGTTATCATGTTTTTATAACAGTTATACATTTACTATCGATTTGAAATAAATGTATATGAAATGGACTACCAATGACCATCATTAAAGCCCAAGTCCAGTTTCGGGAAAGTAGCCGAATACATCTATATTGATCAGTATTGTTGAATATGTATTGAAATAGGGCTTGTGTGGTAAAATCCGAACCTAAGCATCGTTAAATACAGAAATATCGGAAGAAATCCAATATTCATAAATCCACCGCCCGTTCAGACCTGTCAGCGCCGCTAGCCCTGGGGGAGATATCGACAAGCTAGGGACAAGCCCGTATAGCGCGACACCTCGTGTACACCTCGTGGTCGTAATACACGTAGCGTATGAGCGATTCCACGTTGGCGATATCTATCCGTCCCTAGATTAATTTATAATTTTGCAAATATATCAATTAGTAGGCGGTTTATTGGCCAAATTTGGATAATCCTATATTAGTACAATTATATTCTTTCACATTACCGTAAAACTCCGTGTATAAGGCGCACCCCCAACTTTCTAAAAAAAAAAAATTTAAAAATTTTTTTTTGTTTTTTTGTTTTTTGGGGGACACCCTGTAGTCATGTTGGAACACTTACATCGCTGGTCTAGGGCATATCAAGGGCTTAATGTCAATTGTAGCTTTCATCATCATATACTTTTTTTCACATACAAAATAGTGGTTAGCACAAAAATTGCACACATTGAGCAATAACACTGGTGCTCATGAATATTCATATTCATATATTCATGAATATTCATAAGCACTTATAGTCATTAAATATAGTGCAATTTTCTAACTTAAATAACTTTAACTATTTAACTATTTTCAATTGTGAGCAAAATTTATAACCACTGGTTAGATAATTGCATATATAATGAGTACTGCTGCTCACGAATGTATGAATATTCATTAACAGCAGTAATTTGCTCAATAAACTTGCAATTTTTACATCTGTAACCAACATTTTTATTGTGAGAAAATGGTATATTTTGCTGAATGCTGCAACAGATAGCAAGCTCTTGTCATGCACTAGATCAGTGTTATATGCATTGAACATGACTAGAGGGTGTCCCCCCAAAAAAAAATTCAAAAAAAATTCAACATTTTTTTTTTTTTGCTGTACCTGTGTATAAGGCGCATCCCCGACTTTGAAATTTGTTCCGACGGAAAAAAGTGCGCCTTATACACGGAGCTTCCATTTCATTTTTTGAGAGGAGGGCGTTTCCAAAACTGGCCTTTACCTTTAATTTAAACAACATTTGAAAATTGTGTTGTATTCAGCACTAATCATGACATTCAAGACCAATAATTGAAGCTGAAAATTTAGGAAAATAAGCTTCTTCTTTTTTTCTATTTTCCCTTTGCTAGCTTTATGTTTTTAAAATGTTACTTTAATGATGTTAATATCCATATCATATACCTCCATCCTACAACTATTATAATTATTATAATTACATTTTCCGCGATTTGTTGTTCATTTTTAAAAATAAATATATTATCGTGACATTTTATGACTACGTGAGCAATTACTTTTTAATCTTTCTGATATTGTTTAATGTTCTTAATTAAGCTAAAACGAGTTATTATCACGACATTTTCAACCTACTGTATATCATAATTTATGTCAAAGTTCTCATTTCCCTAATAGCTCATTATTATCTTGTTTTTCTTGTCATAATCTTCGTAAAGATCAACTTGATGCGCCGTTTCGTGTGTTTTGTTTCTATACAACCAGGGTAAGCATGGTAAGATTCCGAGTGTTTCTGACCGTCTTAGATATTTCCGTTGTTGTTGTTGTTTTAGATTTCGTCGTTCATTCAAATTGAACCAACTATGGAACGCCATTAATGAATAAATACAACATTTTGGTTATTTTCCGTGAAATATTGAACATCTTGAGGGGAACTAATCTGTTTGGAGTTTCCTTGTTTTGTAAGCAGAGCCACACACAAAAAATCGAAAACAAATCAAATGCAGTATAATTATTAATATATCATTTAAACCAAATGCTAATTTAGTGAGCTTCTAAGTATTGGTAAAACTAAAAGTGAAGTCTAACACACACATGCATAATTAAAGTGATCCAGGTAAAGTGTCAGATATTGCACAAAATGACATTTGAGACTTCAATCCTATATCAATATCATTGTAAAATTCAATTGAAAGATTTGTGAAAGTTTGAAGGAAAACGAACACTGTTTACCTAGTGAAAAAAACGAATATTGAGTTCATATTTTATCACCGAATACTGATGGCTTGTCGTAGAATTGCAACAGTTATAACTGGCAGCCTATGACGATATATCCGCACCCGTGTATGTTTACATATGCGGTATACGAAATTCCTGGAATTCGCGCACGTGTTGGATCAAAGTTCTCTAGGTCGGGAATGTTTCCCACACTCGGACGTAATCAGCTGAAACAAGTGTACTTTTTTTTCAATTGCGTTGATTAACGCTTTAGAAATAATGATTTTCAATGATAATTATCTTCATACTAAAGGGACATTTGAAAAAATCTAACCCTATTTTATTCTTCTCTTACCATAAGCTAAACAACACGGCAGAAGAGAAACGACGAAGCTCCAATTATTTTTCTTGGAGTTAGACACTTTACCTGGATCACTTTAATCATACACGATACAAATTCGGTTGCCGCAGTAATGATGTCCAAATCAATTTGAATAATTTGGAACTTAAAGGTGCACCTGTAGAGTGTCAGATATTGCCCAAAATGACATTTGAGACTTCAATCCTATACCAAAATCAGTGTAAGATATGTCTGAATGATGTGTGAAAGTTTCATTGAAAAAGAACACTGCTTTACTGGTTAAAAAAGCGAACATTTGCGTCAGCTTTTAGAACTAATTACAGTATGACGTCTATGACGTCTATGACGTTTATGACCGTCTGTAGACGCGCTTGAGCTGAATGATTATCGATGATAGATATCTTCATACTAATGGGGCATTTGAACAAATCTAACCCTATTTCAATTCTTCTCTTACCATAAGCTTAAACAACACGGTAGAAGAGAAATGTGGAAGCTCAAAGTATTTTTTGTGGAGTTGGACAGTTTACAGGTGCTGTTGTTTTCTTACTCATGGACGTTCAAAACATGTTTTGATTGCCATATCTCTCCTATGTTATCTAGCGATACTTATAATTGAATTTGAAAGCCAGCCCCATTATACTTTCAATGTTGCTATTATAAAGTTTGGAATTCTTTTTTTACATGTTACAAATAGTATTTTTGGAAAAGGGCTAACGCGATATCTAATAAGAAGGGATAGTACTAGTAATAGTAGTGACAAATTAAGGAAAGTTACTTTTTTCTGATAATGATGTTTCTTGGTGAAATTCAATCTCACATCTTCAGCCGCACCCTTTGCTTATGATTAAGCCAATCAAGATGTTTCAATCAAACAACGATACATGAACTGCTTATGAAACTGCCATCGCTTCAAAAAGGAAAACAAAATGCCACTCTGGCATAATATGTATTTTAAATTGTTGTGTTAACATGCCAGAACAAAATAAGCAGAAGATGTTTTTTGTTTATCTGATGCGCGCATGATGCCAAAACTTATAATGTAGTTGTGTTTAATGTAGTTATGCTTATCACGAGCCAAGCGTTATTGACTTGTTAAGACATTTAAAGGGCATAAGCTGACTTAGTCATAATTGTCTACTTCGATAATTATGTTAATTATGAAACCACTGGCCACTGAATTGTCGTGACAAAAAAACAAATGAGAAAAAACACAACTACATAATATTGGCCTTAATAAGCAAAATTTGTGTTTTAATTAAGCTTCTGGGATTTGTTCATTTGGTAAATGATGGGCATTAAAGGTTGAGGCAGATGTCTAATGAGGTTGCGTGATTTCTGCTGTGTATGGCTTCAATGTCATCACTCATCTACCACTGATTAGATGTTAATTCCCTTAGCATGCGACCAGGAGGGACAGATGCAACCATTTCTTGGATAAAGGATGAAGGATGGGCAAGACGCTTAGATTAATTAGTGGCACGCACTTCTATCACCCTTTCATCGCGTTAAATCAGATGGCCACGCAGGCCTGGATCCGATCAGCACAACCGACTTGAACTGAATATTACAAAATTAACGAGGCCTCTTGTAAGTAAGTGGATTATTGAGGACATAAAGACATGAGAGAATTAAGGGGGTTACGACGTCCAGGCAGGGGGTCATCGACTTACCCCTTGTTCGGTCAGCTTTCCCCGATTGAGTTGACCCTCCCCCATGGTAGCGGGGTTGCCCCCCTCCCGTTAAGTCGAATTCAAGTGTAGATACACCCCCCTATGCTATTCACGAGCTTCCGTTTGTGAAGGGGCTCTTGAGACGGGGTGCTGGTGCCGCTACGTCTCGGGATCATTACCCCTCATCTTTCCGTATAGGGAGTTACAGACACTGGCGTAAAGCACAGTTCGGAAGCACAATGCATTGGGGGGTCGAGCAATTGTTCACAAACCGTTTGTGAACAATTGCTCGCCCCCCCAACGCATTGTGTTTTCCGGACAGATTTACGCCAGTGGTTACAGATACCATGTATAAACGTATGTCCGTACCCCCACCTGTCTTGCTAATTCCCCCCCCCCCCCCTCCATCCCCCTACAATGATGACCCCCTCTGACACGAACCCACACAAGTCCCCTTCGATCATTAAGAAACAATCGAAGAAAATAACTCTTGACTTTTGCGCTTGCTCATTTGTTCACTTTTTGATTCGCTGAAAATAATAAGGGCGACACCCTCTGGGTATACAGCCAGTAGATTAAAGAAGAAGAAGAAGAAGAAAATAATAAGGAGGGTTCTTCGACAAAACAGCCTACGATTTATTTCACGTCCCAGGTGGTCGTATTGTCTATAAAAGAAACTAATAACATCACGTTGTATCAACCAAAAAGGAAAAATGATGTATGTGCAACGATGTGTGTTTGCCATTGAATCGTGCAGGTATTGCACCGTGATTGCACCTATGTATGCATCCTCAAAAAATCACGTGACGTGTTAGAGCGCTGAAAATCCGTACGTGTGTGCCGTCAGACTAGAGCCACGCTCTAGCCACGATCTAGACAATAGCTGATCACAATCACTGGAATGTATCTGCAAAATGTCTTTTGTCCAATGAGGATCTGAATGGGAAGATTATCTCACATGTGTCAATAGATATCCTTCCATGAATGCACAGACAATAGCTCGCTGAACAAAAGACTAGGTCGGCAAAAGACCCACGACCGACCCACGACCGCTTTTTAAGCTTTGGACATGTCGAAAGCGGTCGTGAGTCTTTGGCGTTCTGCTCTTTTGTTTAGGGAGCCATTGTATGTCCATGCATGAGAGGATATCCTTTCACCTATGTGCGATAATCCTCCCATTCATTCGTCATTTAATCATCGTTCGGACAATGCTTCGCCTCCCACTGCCAAATTTATGAATGGGGATTATGGGGATTAGGAGCGGCGCGAGAGCGTAGCTATATGTGACGGGGGTATTAGTCTTGGTAGTAGAATACTGTTTTTGTCCTTATATTTTGTAGGTAAATAATGGTCTTTGTTCCGTTTAAAATTGATTCCGTTCAGTATTTTGAATATTTCATGTTGGTGTCAACTGCAAACACAAATAATTATGTACAAACAAATAAGAACAATATATTATGCACAAACGAAAATATTTGTTAATATTTTAGATCAGTATTACCCTTCAATCTGTAGGCTAAGTTAAGCCCGGCGCAGACCGAGCCGACTCGACCCGATCCGACTAGTTCTCAGTCAGGCTAGAGTCAGTTTCGCTCAGTCGGAGCCGATCCAACATGTTGAATCGGCCTCGAATGACCTTCAACTGGCTCTTGACTGGCAAAACCAGAGTCCTGAGGCAGCGCATACTGAGTTAATCAGGCTGAAAACCAGTCGGATCGGGTCGAGTCGGCTCTGTCTGCGCCGGGCATAAGACAAATAATAATATTCCTTGAATGATGAGTGGTATATATTGCAGTCAAACCGGTCTTATAGTGACCACTGAAGGGAAGCAAGACAAGTGACCACTGTATACAGGTGACCTCAATAGACAGGTTCCATTACATTATTGTTCTCTGCAAGGGAATATTTTTGGTGCATGGCCAATAAAACAGATTTGACTGTTACATCTATATACTGACAATATTGTATTGTATTGTATTGTATAATAATAATTATGGCATGGTTTTCTACTCCTCGGTAAAAAGTTATTATTACATTATTTGAGCAGTATGTTTTAATACAACGTGGTACAATTTGTCTATTGTTTTTTTTCTACTTCACGTCATAATCATTTTGTATAAGGGGCGTATATATATAATGTCCTCCCCGGAAGTTTTGTTCTTTTATTTAGAAAATACAATTTAGGGCAATATTACCAACACATAATTGGACAGAATAATGTAACATATTAAGATCTTATTGTTTCATTTTGTGTTTTTGTTTGTAGTCAAATCGAAAAACGTATAACTGAACAAAGAGATTGCTGCCCCATGGCGCGTACGCCCGATCGGGGGAAGGGGGCGAGGTTGTGGAGAGGGGGCTGAGGTATCTCTCCGAAATCATCTTTAGCAGTATCTTCGATTTCTTAGAATATTACTGTGTTCCATTTTAAAGGGATAATTGAGTTTTGGTATAGAGGGCGCTACACACATATTTGTTGTGAGTTAATGAAAAACTGAGTGTGAAATTCGAAAGAGCATACAATTTTAATGAAAAAATAAACTTTATTTGATAAAAATCGGTTCAGATATAGCTGAAATATTAAAAAACATAACCATTTATAATATTTGTGGGGCCCCACATTTATTCGATAATTTTGAACCAGCCGTTAAAAAAATGTGAAAAATGCTTCCTCTTTTCAAAAATGTACAAAAGAGGTTTGTAAATAGTTGTTGATTATCACTCTATCTAATCACTATTTCAACAAAACACCACATGCACAATATTTTATTTTAAATGGTTGAAACCGATGAGTGTTTAGAGAGCGCCCTCTTGAGTTTTAACGGCTCTTTTTAAATGATAACACGCTTTTTACTAAGTCATATGTAATTTTGTATTCCTTTCGAGCATTGTGGAGTTATAACTATTAGTTTGTAATGTAATGGTGCAGGTTTTGGTTACTAAAATTCAGCTTGACCAAAACTGTACTCTTCTTTACCAGAACTCAACTATCCCTTTAAATCTCATCAGAAGTGAGACTTTCTGTCGCTCAGGACGAGTATGTGTTAGTGGTACTTCGGCTATACTGGAAGTGGAAGTCGCCATGTTTGCTTTGCGCTCGGGATGACCGCAACCCTCAACAACTAATTGATCATCGTAAACATCCTGCAAAAGAGTAAAAAGGAAACAAACCTGGGCCCACGAGTGGTGTTGTTTCTTCGAGTATGATCGCCCTGAGAGCCCTATCAGCCGCCAAAGCAAATGAAAACAGACAACAAGACAAGTCACGATTCAATATTTGGCCCGGATCGGCGGCCTTGATTGACAACGCGACTCAGGTCAGGCCATCTCGAAACTCGGAAGCTTAATTTGCCCCGCGCACGCGCATCGCCATGCATGCACACTACCAGCCAATCAAATTGCTTCTACCACTCTATCAGCGTGCTTCTACCAACAATCAAATTGCCTCTATTGATAACATCTTAATTATATAGGTTTTCCCATCCATTTTCAAACAATCGTCATTCAATTTACTTAATTGTTAACTTCAATTTTGTCCGGAAAGTCTTTTGCCGATCATTTGTAATGTTCGATTTCGTCATTGCGCACACAATTGCGTTCTTTCGCAACCAACTTCAATGACCCGATCGTTTTAGTCAAATTCATTCAATTTCGTCCGATCACTCATGCCGGTGTACAATGCGATGATCAATTTCGTCCGATCACTCATGCCGGTGTACAATGCGATGATCAATTTCGTCATTGGGCATTTAATTTCGTTATTTCCCATTCAAATTCGTCAAACAATATCGAAAGCTGTATTTCATACTTTGTTTCATCATCCTTTCATTATTATCCTTTGTATATTTGAACCCAACGTCTATGTTTGTTCTTTGTCCCGGAAATTCATACAATTTTAGTCTATCGTCTATAGAACAGTTTTTGTATATCATTAATTTTATGTGGTAATGTGTCTCCCAACACAAATTTATTGCATTGATCAATCAATCAGACTTTTGGTCATTTATCGTTTTGTGAATTGCAGTATCTAAATGAATTGTTTTGGGTTCAGTTTATCGTTTTAGAAACAATTATTATTAAAGTCGTTGATTTTTAAATGAATTGTATATATGAGCTACAATAGGAAAATACATATGAACCAGAGCAACCAGACTTAACATGACGAATTTGAACAACTAAGTCTTGAAATCGAATGACCAATGACGAGTTCGAACTTCACATTGTGCGTTGTACAACCAGGCGGGACGAATTCCATTGCAAATTGACGAGTAAGAATGAGCCAATTTTGAATTTCAATGACCATTGATCAATTAGAATGGTAAATGACTAAATCGAATGTAGCAATTGCAGTTTAATAACTTCTCGGGACGAAATTGAAGTTAGCATTGTATGAATTTGATTGACGATAGTGTGAAATGGATGGGAAAACCTATATATTATGATCAACAATTTGGAAGTGAAGCAGCGCTCACAACCACCACCCCACAACCACCCCCCCCCCCCCCCCCCCCTCCTCCCTCCCGATAAAACATGTGATGTTTACAAGCATGAAGCAGTTAGCAGGATTCGGCTGTTATTTTAATAAGGTATAACTATGACGTGGAAGAAATATGTGGAATTTGCTTCTTTGATTATGAGCGAAAAATTAATGTTGATTGGTGGCATGACATCATAATACGCTAGCTCTGGAGCGTGATTAATTTGCTTCGATTTAAAAACAAGAATCCTTTCTTTCCAAATTGTACTGTATATCGTCACTATTTTCTTAATGAACATCAACAGTATATCGTCATATTGAGTGATCGTGTGTATGGAACCATCGGGTTTCCCTGTTTATTACTTTAATTATGTTCTATCAGAATCCAATGCTATTCTAGTGTATACGTATATACCAGCCTTTATCTTTCATTTGCTGTGCCTTATTCGAAAACATTTTCGAGAAGTATTTTCTTATTAAAAAGAAAACAGGAGGCATATTATAATTAAAAGAAGCTGAATGAAATCAAACCTGAAGCTAAGATATGGTTCCAAAAAAAATACTTCGCCCGGCAAAAACATAAGTTAATCCATCTACATGTCCATATTATGCAGGTCATTATTTTGTCGTGCTATAATCATAATGAAGTCAGTTTGAACCAAGGAATTAAGACTTTCTATAATTCCGTGGTTTTATCAGACAAGCCACTCAAGAGCGTTTTCTTATATAGGGCGTTAATTAGCTTCGATTTAAAAACAAGAAGCCTCTCTCTCCAAATTGTATTTATCGTCACATATTTTTCTTTAACGACGTCAACACTGTTTATCGTCATATGGAGTAATGGCTCGTATGGCATCATCGGGCTTCCTGTTCATTACTTTACTCATTTCTGAATCTTTCTGAATCCAATGATGGTATGCTAGTCTATACGTATACCTGTAATTTGTTTGTTATTCATTCGGAAACTTCGCATCCTTCAAAAACAAAAGTTAATCCATCTACATGGTCAATGTAATTCAGGTCAATAATATGTCGTGCTAATAAAGCCAGTTTGACCCTCGGAATTATAAGGCTTTCTATAAATCCGTGGTTATAAATTATGTCTTAAAACCCACTTAGCGTGATTCTATAAGGGCGTTAATTTGCTTCGATTTATAAACAAGAAGCCCTCTCTTCAAATTGTATTCATCGTCACCAACAACGTCATCAGTATATAATCATAATTATTGAGTGATATAATTCGTTTGTATTGAACCATCGGGTTTCCCTCTTCATGTTGTTGATTACTTTACTCATGTTCTTTCTGAATTCAATAATATGCTAGTTTATACGTATAATCACAAGCCTTATAAGGGATATATAAACTGGGTTCCAAAAGAAACTTATCACTTCTTCAGAGCGACACGCATTAAAATCCAAAGCATAAAAATGAATCATAATTTGGCATAGATTAGCTATAATATTCCTCAGCAAGCACATCTAAACAAAATTATGTTTGATTTAGTCAACAATGAATAAAATAAGATAAAATCGCAAGAGGTAATTTTTCAAAAATCACAGAAACTGCTCGCCTTCCGGCCGGGCACGGAGCTCGGTACGGACAATAGCCAGTCTGGTGGTTACATAACCCGCCTTTGATGTTGAATGAATAGCTATTGAAAGTTCTGAATAGACTGCTTTTTGTGGAGGTTTGCAGCGAGCAATTTCTGTGATTTTTGTAAAGTGACCTGTAGCGATTCCATCACATTTTCTCTTTTTTGGCAAAAGCAACCTTTGTTTAGATATGGTTCTCAAGGAGAATGATAGCTTATCTGTGTCTAAATATGATTCAATTTGATGCTATGGATTTTAGTGAGCGTCACTCTGAAGAAGTGATAAGTTTCTTTTGGAGCCCAGTTTAGTTGAGTTTCGGTTTTTTTTCTTCAAATTTCCATTTCGTTCAAAAGATATTTACGATTGAAGTGTTCAGACGTTAAACAACGTCAACTGTATATCGTCATACTGCATGTACTGCGTGATGGATCGTATTGTATCATCGGGTTTCCTTGTTGATTACTTTACTCATGTTTCTCGGAATCCCAGACTTCTCTAATCTAAAATTGATGAAAGATAGGTTATACGTAGATGTATATAAGCACAAGCATTGGCCGTCATTTGTTGTTCTGTATTCGAAAACACCTTGCATCCTACACAAACAAAAGTTAAAGGGGTAGTACAGTTTTGGTAAGGCTGAACTTTAGTAACCAAACCTGGACAGTAACATTATAATCTAATAGTTATAACTCCACCATGCTCGAAAGGTATACAAAATTACAAACAACAAAGTAAAAAGCCCGTTATCATTCAAAAAGAGCCATTAAAACACAAGAGGGCACTTTCTAAAAAGGCATTGGTTTCAACCATTTTTCATACAAAATTATGCATGTGATGTTTTATTGAAACAATGATTAAATAGAGAGATCATCAACAACTATTTAAAAAACGCTTTTGAAAAAGTTGCAAGCATTTTTTCAATTTTTTGAAGAAAAAAAAATCTATATTTGGGCCCCAAATAATTATTAGATCAGATATATTTATTGATATTTCAGCCGTTTCTGGGTCGATTGTGACCAAATAAATTTTATTCTGCCATTAAAATTGCACGTTCTCTCAAATTCGACACTCAGTTTTTCATTACCTCACAAAAAAATTGTGATGAGCAGCGCCCTCTCTACCAAAACTAAACTACCCCTTTAAGCTGCGTTTCCATTAGAGCGAATTTCCGCGCCGAATTACCGCCACGAACATTCGCACGGACCAAATCAGTGTTATTTATATATTATTCATATATATTATTTATATTACATGGCGAATATTTGCAAGCGAATTTGTTAAATCGCTCCTCAGAGCGATTTTTTCAATAATTCGCTGCGAAAAAAAATTCGCCGCGGAAATTCGCTCTAATGGAAACGCAACTTTAAAGGGGTAGATCAGTTTTGGTTAAAGGGATCTAGTAATATTGTCCAAAACCTCAAAATCCAATTGGATTTCTAGCGGTTCCCTCATACCTTGTTGTATTCGTATAAGCATTGGACAGAATATCACTTTGCATTTTCGCTCATTACTCGTCCATATAACGTCCATTCAACTTGAAATGTTCTTACAATACCTAGTGGACATATCAGATAACAGTAATATACATTGTATCAACCATTCATCAATTTTTGCACATGTCAACAAAGTTACTATATATATCGCTTTAAGAGCCAGAGGGCGCATCAAGAAATATATTTTAGCGAGGTAATGAAAAACTTAGTGTAAAATTTAAAAAAGCACACAATTTTAATGACAGAATCATTTTGTTTGGTTCAGAAACGGCTAAAAATATCCATAAATATATCTGATTGGGGTAAATTTTGGGGACCAACTTTTAATAAATAATAATATAAATAATAAAATATTCTGAAAATATTACAAAATGGTTTTAAACCTTGTTTTACGATCTCTCTAGTACAAAACATCACATTCACATATTTTTTATTTTTAAATGGTAAACACTTGAGGTGTCTGGACAGTGCCCTCTGGTGTTAACTGCTGTCTCTTTTAATGAAAACAGCCCTGTAACTTATCTGGTTATATGTTTTCTACCATTCTAGCATCACTGAATTATAAGTGTTAGAAAAATGACAAGTTTAAGTAACTATAATTCTGTTTGATCAGAACTGTACTGTCCATCTACAATGTAATGCAGGCCAATCTGTATGCGAATAAAGCTCGTTTGAACTCGCAAACTACGAAACGTGATCTGAGGGCGTTAATTTGCATCGGTTTTAAAATAATTAAAAAAACAAGGTGCCCCTCTCTTCAAACCGGATAATTGTATCCTCACCATTTTTCTTAAACAACGTCAAAAAAGTATGTCGTCATAAATGTATGTAAACTTGAATGGTAATGTTTTCTGTATCTTGGTTTCCCATATCGTAGGCGTGAATAACACAGAAGATAGTGAAGCTCTGCAGTTATTAACCACCTACCTACGGGATCAATGTCATCGTTCCTTCCTTCTTGTCACCCAGTTTAACCCAACTATCGTAATATGACAGAAACCATGAAGTCTTACTTTGAAAATGTCTCGTGACGTTATCTTGTGTTTTGCCAAACTGCGTTTAACTCAGAAGTTAACTCCTGCGTTTAACTCCTTTTATTTCAACGATATTTGTGTTAATTATTATACAGGGTGGCCCCCAACAAACTGAACGGGGCACTTCCCAAAATATAGTAACAAAATGATTATGTCCATCGGATAGGGTGTCTTTTCCAATGAAAAACGATACCAAGAACAGTTATTTTGGTCGTGTAGTTTTTGTTTTAGGGCGCTGTGAGTGACACCATGTCAGGTTCCCATTTTTGTCAATTTTTACCAAGTCACTGTCTGATAAATCGCACTTACTGCCCGGCATAGCACCGAACAACGAGCAATACGCGCGCCATTGTTAGTGTGCATTCAGCTGTGGGCCAAGAGAATGGGCATTAGTTGTTCGATACTATGACGGGCAGTAAGTCCGATTTATCAGGCACTGACTTGGTAAAAAATTTACAAAAATGGGACCCTGATATGGTGTCACTCACAGCGCCCTAAAACAAAAACTACATGACCAAATCTACTGTTCTTGGTATCTTTTTTCATTGGAAAAGACACCCTATCCGATGGACATAATAATTGTGTTACTATATTTTGGGAAGTGCCCCGTTCCGGTTTTTTGGGGGGCCACCCTGTATATATTGCTATGTATCTTCACCATGTTCACGTGAGCGCAGAAAACGTGTTTTTGTGTGGATGTTTACGGAACTGTATATTACACCGTAAGTCTATGATTACACAAAGTACGTGTTGCGATCTATGTGCAACCAATACTTTGATACGTTGACCAACGTCAACAAATTACAATACTTTGCACAGGTCTAACAAATAACCTGGAGTTTGGAAGCGAATAGCGCCCAATTTGAAAGCCAAATGTTAAAAAGAAAATAACTTTCACACAAAACTATTTAAACAAACAAGAACACTCGCGAACAATTCCTCGCTAAATAAGAACCATGCAGTACTCTCTTAAAATCTCCTCAATGTTGTTCTTATCGATCCCAGTTATCCGACATGTAACCCATATGTCCACTGGCTGGCCACACACGTCCCTTGCATACTATAATGACATGATTATGTCAAGAGGGGTGGTGAGAAGCACCCATTCTCCCGTCAATGGGGCCTAATCAACCCCCCTCATTAGCCAATTATCACCACATTGTGCGATGATGGCGACCCAATGCCATTTGACGCCGTCCCCCAATAGTCTGGCGTGAGGAAATCGGTTGTTGGCTTTGTTGGCGATACAATAGGGGGAGGGCCACGGGGAGTTAGGATACCATTCATGATACGTCAAGAAACATGACATGTCAACAATTAGACTCTTCCGTGCGAGAAAGGTTTCTCCGAAAACGTCTCGAGAAGAAGGTCCTTTTTTGATATCGTTACAAATAAGTTGATTTCAATAACGACCTTCTGCAACGCAAATGTATTTATGTATGTATTGATTCATTGATTAATTAATGTGTTTATTTGTTCATTTATTTATCTCTCTATACATATTATATATATATATATATACAAGCGAAAAGTGAACTAATACATTTTCAATCATTTATGATTATTCTTTGCAATTAAGCAATCAAGCTAGCAAGCCACTATAATTATATCCATCTAAATATTTAGCTATAGCTAGCTAAATATATAAATATATATATATCTTGATTAATTGATTTAGTTATTTATTAATTCATTAATTATTTTCTTTATAAATATAACTAGTCATCCAATAATTCGTATGTTTAATTTTAGTTGTCTTTCAACTTGGAGACATAATTATTCATTAATCAATATAACCGATACTCTATTTACATTAACGTTGTGCTTGGTGTAAACCGAATCGGATATGGATGTGTACTTTTACTCATATTTCTGTAATAGATACTCTCATATACTTATCGTGTATTTTTTATGTTTCCACGAATCGTGCACAACTTTGGCAAGTCATCAATAATACCGCGACAATATATTGCTATAGCTCCAATTTGCTATGATAATCTGTTACATGCATCGCAGTCGTATTTTGAAGTATCGAGTTTCCGGATAAAGCAATATTAGTTGATGGTCATATTAATATGGCGAATAATGTAAAATAATCTCATTGTACTGATCCAGTATCACTACACACGCGCCCTCATTTGGGGCTGACAAACAAATTACAGATGCAATTTCTTCAATTTTATAATTTGTTAACAGTTCCACATCATAAAGGATTTAAATATTTACTTTCAAAATAGTAATATTTGTTTATTCCGACTAGTATTACGTATATCAATATGGCGTATACAGTTTTTTTTTTAAGACCAGAAACTCGATATAAGGGAGGCAAGGGGGCCTGAGTGTGTCTTCGATCTTGGCAAAATCTTTATCGGAGAATACAAATGACAAACAACTAATAAATAATTGCACTATACAATCATTAAAATAACAAATAACAAATTTAAACAAACACGAATGGTTAAGGATCGTTTAGATAATCATCTCTCTGACTTGAGAGAGTGTTTATGTTTCGCCAATCAACGAAGCGCATTATAGATCCTCATCCCCTCGATGCCCCGTTGAGTGAAGGCCAGAGGGTTGTCTGGTGGAGCGAAGGGGGGTAACTGTGCACCCCAAAAGTGCATCAGGCGCCGGTCTAAACCCTCCCGAGTACCTCCCCCACGGCTAATCCCGTAGAGACACAATACAACAAGTAGCTCCAGCAAGGTAAATTCGATGACTCGGTTGACATAAGTATAAAGAGATGTATAGCCCACTCCGCTTGAGATTGTTTAGAAAGCTAAGGACGATTTGCCACAAAAGTTTTCCCCCTTATAAATAGTACGTGAGTTCGTCTGGGTACTTCAGAATATTGTTCATCCCATCTCTATCGTCAGTACAATTATTTGCGTAATGGCCATTGTTCCCTCGTTTACGAATTCAATACGCGCTAATTTGGAATTCAAAAGCTGGCGTTTGCACTATCGAGTGGTTTCCGTCCGATTTGCTGGCCACAATCGACAATCGGCTCGGAATGCAGTCGGTGGGTGAGAAGGGGTGAGAAGGGGTGAGAAGAGGGGTGGTAGAGGGTTGGTAGAGGGGGACGAACTTTGGCACTCCAGAGGGAATTGCGTCGAGAGTCAAGAGGAGGGGATTCGGAGACAAGAGGATCACCATTTATGCGGAGATAAGTGTTATTCTACTTGTCAATTGATGCTGCCTTTGATTGACAGCTGCCTATCAGTCGCAGAGGATTGGAAAGAGGCGGGGGCATGGACTGGAGTATTTGGTTCACCCAGGTTATTTTATAAGGACACTGTGGTGCGAATTATCATCAGTGGCACAACTTTAGTCCGGGCTATAAAACAAAAAAGACAGATTTTACAGTTGCCCGGATTAACGCTGTGCCACTGAATGATAATTCGGGTCTGTATATGTTTTAGAAGTATGTATTGAAACGAATCTCGTGTCCCGCGATTGTACTCAGTTTCACAAGGTTCATGGTTGTACACATAACCTTATACAAGAATACTGGAAACTAAATGCCCTCCCAACTTTATGTTGGTGATTCTGCTCAAGAGCAGGTCCTTAGCACAATCACGCTTCTCTTCTCCTTGCTCTTCTTTTGAAGTCTTCATACGGGTCTATGGCAAGCCGTTTTAACATTTATTCATATTTCTTGATATCAAGAATTTAATTCTTGATATCAAGAATTCATTTCTTGATATCAAGAATTAAATTCTTGATATCTCTGTTGAGATTTTCTGTTGTAAAGCAATGGTGATTCTTGATAATCAAGAATGTAATTCTTGATATCAAGAAATAGGAATAAATGTTAAAACGGCTTGCCATACGGGTCTCACGATGCGTTAACCAAGAGCAGTTAAAGGGTACCACCACCCAAAAATAATATTCTTATTAAAGAAAGGTAACATCTTTAGTATTCCATTCCATCAACAAGTTCACAAAAATATGTTTCCAGAAAACAAATATATAATTGAAAAACGCATCACCATTTTAAAGCATGCGTTCATGGGTCTGAATTACGAAGACTAATTTGTCCAGAGCGAACGAATCGTCCGGGATTCTATTGTCTCCAAACGTACGCGTAAATAGCATTGGCGCACTCGCAAATGTTTGGCCCGGTGGTAATTAATTGCTTTTTTTTATGAATTACACAAGTGCACCCCTTTGCAAAATGTTGGGTATATATTTGATATCACGAAACGATACCAAATCATACAACTATGTGTTGTTCTTTGCCTGGTGGTCCCCTTTAAAGGAGTCGTCCAGACAAATTCAAGCTTCTAATAATTGAAAGACAGATATTCTAGGTCACTAAACACAATTCTGTATGAAAAAGTATGATTGTGGGTTCTTATAGAGGGCGCTTCAAAAAATAATTTGTCTGCGAGGTAAACATGGTAAAGAAAAACTATGTGTCAAATTTGAAAGAGCTATCAATTTACAGATTAAACTTTATTTGATCAAAATCGGTTCAGAAACAGCTAAAATATCAATAAATATATTCGATCGGAATAAATATGGGATCCCACATTTATTCGATGATTTAAGAAAGAAAAAATGTTCACACTTTTTCAAAAATGTTACAGTTGTTGATGATCTCTCTATTTAATCATTATTTTAACAAAACATCACATGCACAATTTTTGATAAATAATGGTTGAAACCAATACGTTTTTTAGAGAGCGCCCTCTGAATCAGAACAGGCTTTTTACTTAGTCGAGCATGGTGGAGTTATAACTACAGTATCAGTTTGCAATGTAATGGTGCAGGTTTTGGATAACAAAATTCATGTTGACCGAAACTGTACTCTCTTTACCAGAACTCAACTATCCCTTATAAGGCTTGTGATTATACGTATAAACTATAGCATATTATTGAATTCAGAAAGAACATGAGTAAAGTAATCAACAACATGAAGAGAAAATCCCGATGGTTTAAATCTAGCGACCACAGGTATATAAAGACAAAGTACCAAAATGGACAATTATTATTATCTGTTAACGAAAGGGATTTTGACACTAGTATCAGTCAGTCAATCCTCGTCTGTGCCATCAGGCGCTTGAGGCGACAGGAGGGATCTCCATCTGGCTCTATCTGCTGCTACATGGGGGGCTGTGTTGAGGGAGAGTCCTCTGCCTTTCAAGTCTTTTTGAATGGTGCGTCTCCATGTTTAATTTCCCTGCTTGAAAGATAGTTCGCACATTCCAACATCCGACTCGGATGTGTTGTTTTGGCGTCTAAACATCCACTCTCGGGCTGAGAACTTCCTCTCGGCTTTGATCCCCCGCCGTCATACGTCCAGTTGCCTGGACAGCTTCTTTCCTTCTGCCGGATAGATTTGTTTCATTTCCTGTTGTTTCTGTAGCACTGGATACTTGACAGGGTGGGGTCGCTGGCCCCACGCCCAACCCTCCTCTTTTTCCGGGCTTGGGACCGGCCTGGTGGGGTGTGCAAGCCAGGGCAGAGTTGATCCCACTAGTATATCACACTAATGACTTTGTAGGGAGAAAGAATAAAATAAAACTATGGCTGTACTCGTTAGTTTTTAGTATGTATTGCCATTTTATTTGTACTCAGAAATTATTCTCACTTAACACTTAAAGGTAGTGTTGAGTATTGGTATTTCCCGAAGTGCCCCCCGATATTTTTTGTGAGATAATGAAAAACTGACTGTCAAATTCGAAAGAACATACAATTTTAATGACAGAATAAACTTTATTTGATCAAAATCGGTTCAGAAACGGCTGAAATATCCACAAATATATTTGTATTCAAAATGTTCTTCACCGGCAATCACCGGACGATATTTAGACTTTTTAGAAAAATTTTTAAAAATGCTCGAAGACTACTTTGCAAAAAAATCAGAATAGGTTTTTAAAAAGTCGTTGATGATATCTCTATTGGATCATTATTTTAACAAGCATTAAATGCACAATTTTGTATGAAAAAAGGCTAAAACCAATGATTTGTTTTAAATAGCGCTCTCTGGAGTTGTAACGGATCTTTTTGAATAATAACAGGGGTTTTACTTAGTCCTTTGTAATTGTGTTTACTTTTCGAGCTTGGGTTAACCTGCATAATAATAAAACCAAAAGGGTACACTCTATCTCTTGGAAAATATGTCATTGATAGTATTCGCCTATACTGCACTAATCCGTGATAATAATAATTTGTTATAAGGCTGTTATTTCTGACGGGTCTTATGGCATGATAATAAAATAATAAAATGTGTTTTGGATGCATACAAACTGCCACCATGGAGCGACCATAATTATAGCCAAAGTGTGGGACGCAAGAGCGAAGATCAAACAATGTATGTCGGTGTGTGTGTGTGTGTGTGTGTGTGTGTGTGTGTGTGTGTGTGTGTGTATCCAGGGTTGCCCACTTTGAGCTAGAGGTGAGAGTACATGCGACAATGCGAGGGTGCGAAGCGACCGAGCGGGGAGAGAGTGTGGTAAGGGGTTATTCCTCCCACTCGTGGTAGGGAGCTTTTGCATTTTGAGACTTGAAATTTTGCAAACTGGTGCTTACCTAGAGAAGAAATTCGGACGTGGGTAAGCGTGTCATGATTGATTTGATCGATCGGGACTAATTTGTATTATATTTTTTCATGAAGATAATATGCAATCGACACAATCATTAAGGCAGAAACTGTTATTCCACTCATCAAGTTTGAGCGTCATTATCTAGCTTGTTATTGCATGATCCTTCTTGAATTTGTTATCATTGACAAGCATGTTTATTCCCATTTACATTTATACCGTTTTTATCTTGATTAAGCTGTTCATAATGTGCAGTAGACCTGAATATGGAGCCATTGCCAACTAAATGTGAATTCTCCTTTTGTTAGGTGAATGGCTGTGTTATGAATAGTGTTGTGGTGATTACACAATAGCTAGCAATGCATTTTGCCATTTTTAAATTTGGACTTTGCAACATAATTATTCCCCTTTTTTAAAAATGAACATTACAAATGAAGCGTAGTGCAAAGGGAAATAAACAGGCCTGATATATGATACCTTGTTCATGTTAGATATTATAGGACAAGATAGCAATGAACGCTCAAACTTTAATTTTGGAAATGTTTGTGAGGGAAACCAGAAGCCAAACACACGGAAACACTTTCCCAAGTCCAGCTAACAAGACGAACTTAAGCACCCATAGTGACAACTATGATTTTCTTACTATGCAGATTATCTACATACAAAACATTTATTTAAATTCAGTAGCTCATTATTTATATAGTTACTGTACTTTTGCTCACATGAGCAAAAACTGAAGGGTTGATAAAATCTTCTTATTTACGGTATCTTGCCTTCGGGACACATTTTATTGATTGAATCATTTCTGGCATTTTTAAAACCCAAATAGGAGGGTAATTATGTCCAAATACCCCCATGCCCCCCCCCCCCCCCCCCACACACACACAAAGTTTAAATAGCTTCGCCTTTCGCTCTCATAGTTCAAAGCTGTCATTACTACGGGTGACTGGTCGGGTCGCCCGCGCAGTTCTTGTTGTACGATATTCGCAAAGTATATATACCTGTCATTCTCTCTACACTCATCGAATTACTCTGATACACGTTTGTTAATTCGGTCAAAACAAAACGGGTGTATAAATCTGGGATACTTCTCTGGATCGGAGGTTTATTCATTAATTTCTCTTTACTGCGAAATCTAAAGGTAGGATGGTTTAAATGTTCATATTTCCATTAGAAAATATCAAAGAAAATGCCTGTATAGCTCGTATATTACCAAATAGGCCTACAACAAAGGTATAATAAATGTAATCCGGTTTGAAAAAAATCGAAACAGACTGTGTTTGGAAGAAAAGTGTAATATTAGTTATTGCTTTGTTTGTTTCACTAAAAATATAAATAGATCATAATTAATTACAGCAAGCAGTACCATAGACATGAAAACATTTGTTGTTCTTCACTCTGATCCTTGCAAGATAAATTGAGATGGTAATTGTGTTTTTGTTTCGTGGTTTTTACAGGAACGCTCGGAATCTTCTATCACAATGGCGACTGGGTTCAGGGAGGATGAAGACAGGTGTGAGGGACTGGGGTGCCACGCGGCCAGCGGGGTGGCATACTACGTGGAGGAGAAGAGGAATCTCTGTGAGCATTGCGCCACCAAGACTGGCTGCAACAGGAAAGTGAGGAAGAATGAACTTGGTCTATTATGTAAGAAGCATGACAAGCCGGTCAGACTTCACTGCAAGGATCACGATATTGCTGTGTGCCATCTTTGCGCAACGATAAACCATCCAAGTCCGTTATGTAAGGTACAGGATGTTGAGGATGCAATTGCAGTCAAGAAATGTGATCTCAACAACTTGCAGGAGACATCAAAGGACAAAGTTTCATCCTGGAAGAAATTCGGAGAGCGACTCGATATGTGTACTGCTAAGGCAAAAGAAGAACTGCAGTCAGTAAAAGAACGCGTAAACTCGGTCATCGCTGACGAAATCTCGAGGATTACCACAAAGGAACAGAACGAAATACTTGAAATCAACCAGGAGGCCGATTCAGAAATAAAGAAGATTAATGAAAAGAGAAAGGCTCGGCTGGACAAATGTCACGAGGATGCAGAGAAATATCGGCAGCCAATCGAGAGCAGACGACGCGAGTTGCTTGATGACGTCACAGCCATAACTGGAAAGATTCAAACGAAGATGGTGGGCTTACAGCGCGATGCCAGGGATGTGATAAAAGCCATGGATGAAGCAGCTGAGAGAATGGAAATCCTCCTTGAGGATGATAAGGAGCTTCTCGAAGGCGCACAGGGGCTGGTCACATCACTCACTGACACTCTGGGGAAGACGGCCGATGAGCGCGTGGTCAAACATATCACACGCACAGTGAATAGTGTGAGGTTCATCGAGGGTGTGGGGAATGAGAAATACAATGGGAGGATAGGGGGCTTTGAAGGGACATGGGAGCTCAGCCTGACTGTAGAGATACCGAGTGATATTAACAAAGCTTGTATTGTTGGATGTACGAGTAATGATGATATTATCATATCAGATGCGTCAGCTGGTGAGCTCCACACTTACTGCTCTAACGTAAGGAACAAGACATCTCGGAGAGTGATCACGAGTGATGGTAAGACACTTATTACATCCTGCTCGCTGCTGAATGAGGATACGGTAGTATGTGGTAAATACAGGGAAGGTTGTACTGGTGACAGCTTGACTGGATGCATCAGTCTGTACGATATGAACTGGCAGCTGATTAGAGACATCACGATTCCAAGAAACACATCAAGTGATTGCACAGGGGTGTATGTAGCTGTTGACCGAGATGGGATGATCATAGCTGCTGAGCTCGAGCAGCGGTACATATACGTTGTAAACCCGAGAGACGGGTCAATCGCGAATACGATCACGTGTGAAGAGGGCGCGTCCTTAGGCATGTTAGGGCCGCGGCTTCGCGGTGTCATGTCTACGCGTGACGTCATCGTGCACCCCTTCCCATACAGTAACAGGCTTCTCATCATCGACAGGCAGGGAGCACAGAGGGAAATCACACACAGTGAAAGGATCCTGAATGGCTGCATCGATCCACTGATAGATGATCTGTACGTGTTGTACTGGGATGAGGGACGTAAGAAGGCTGTGATTGATCAGTTGTCCGGCGAGAGTCACCAGGAGAGGGTAGAAGTAGTCAGCTTCGATGTACAAGGAAATCAAAGACGACCCTTTTTATACTCCAGTCACCCTGTTATGACATCATCAGGACAGATCATTGTCTGTAACCATATGGAATGTATTATCTTCAAGAAAAGTTTCTCCTTATAACCCGGAGAGTCTTTCGTAAAACTGAATTGCGCATGCATATCATTGTTCTTAAGAACTCACAGAATAACTTAACAGTGAACATAGTAAGAGGGGGGGGGGGGGGGGGGGGGGGGTATAGAAACAAAATGTATGTTTTACCTGTATCCGTACTTTCATCATATAATAGGATTCCAGAGAGACCATACCAGGTGTATTGCATTTCATTACATTTGTATGCCAATGTCTACATAAATCTTGGAGCCTTAAAAGGACAAGAAAAATGTAGATCAAAGCGCTAACAAAGATAATTATCATTTTTGTTCTGTTTGCAGTGAATTCATACATAAATATATCGATTGTCTAGTTTAATTCATAGGGACCCCGTCCAAATGAACTATATTTCCCTACCCTTTTAGTCTAAAGCATGCTCACACCTAGACCTAAAAACCAGCCATTCTCTTCCGTCTGTAGTTAACTCAGGATCACCACTTCAGAGAAATGGGGGTGGATGGGGGTGGATAGTATGACGCCATGATATTAAAGGAGAACTCGTCATACCGAGTTGGATTTGCTCACTAACTCATGCCTTACCATCAGCGAGGTTGCTACTAATATGTATAAGCGTGTCTAAGCGTAAGGGTGAATAATGCATGATATAAAGTAAGAAGAAGTTTGATCCACCCAATGTAAATATTTGTATTGTGTTTTGTTTGTTTAAAGGGATAGTACAGTTTTGGTCAAATTGAATTTTAGTAACAAAAACATGTACCATAACCACTCAAACTAATAGTTATAACTCCACCATGCCCAAAAGGTAAACAAAATTGCAAACGACTAAGTAAAAAGCATGTTATCATACAAAAAGAGCCGTTAAAACACAAAAGGGCGCATTGGTTTCAACCATTTCTAATGACAAAATTGTGCATGTGAAATTTTGTTAAAGCTATGATTAAATAGAGAGCTATTGTAAATTTCTGAAAAAGTGAAAGCATTAATTTTTTGTTGTTGCAAATCTCAAATGAATGTGGGATCCAACAATCTGATATACTTCTTAATATTTCAGCAGTTTCTGAACCGATTTGATCAAATAGATTTTATTCTGTCATTAAAATGGTATGCACTTTAACATTTGACACTCAGTTTTCCATTAACTCAATAATTTAAAAGGAGACCACCAGGCAAAGAGCAACACATTATTATATGTTTTGGTACCGTTTTGTGATATCAAATAGATACCCAACATTGTTCAAAGGGTTGTGTAATTAATAAACAAAGCAATTAATTTCCACCACTTACGGAACCACTGCTATTTCCTGGTTCCATACGGGCCAACCATTTGCGAGTGCGCCAATGCTTTTCACGCGCACGCTTGTAGACAATAGATTCCCGGGTGATTCGTTCGCTCTGCATGCACATCGCAATTCACCGCACACATCGCAGTCTTCGCAATTCAGACCGCATGAACGCATGCTTTAGAATGGTTATGCGTTTCCAATTATATATTTTTTTCTGGAAACATATTTTTGTGAACTTGTTGATGGAATGGAATACTAAAGATGTTACCTTTCTTTAATAAGAATATTATTTGTGGGTGGTGGTACCCTCTATATTTGAGTTTTGGTATAGAGGGTACCTCTATACCAAAACTCAAATATAAATATGTGTATAGTGTAAATAAATGAATTTACCCATCAATAGTATGATAATTCGTCATTTGAATGAGTTTATGCCTGGACAATATGCAGTTGACAAAATACAACTTTGTGGAGAAAAAAGGTATTTCTATGTTGTATTTCTGTGGAAAAAAGAAAATGTACCGCCCTCAACAGTTTGCATTCTTGTAATTACGTTGGCTTGTACACTGGTAAACGTTAATTCGCGTATTAAAGGGATACTTGTAAGCGTAAATTCTTATGTTTGTATCATGTATCATGTATTGGTATAAATTAGTATCATTATATTCCTTCACCTTCAAGCGTGGTGATTTTAACGCAATATGCCTACTTTGTGTAATGTGTTATACTACAGAAGCACTAAACACATTTAAATCAATTTCCATAGTAACAAATACCATGTGTTTCACGCATATATCATGAGTTGAAATCAGAATAGTTCTATTTGGTTTTGCAATTATTATCATAGTGTTCAGTCTACTTCATCAGAAGAGCTATTTAGAAGTTAAATTGGCGCATTACAGTAAATTATGTCAATGTTCGAATGTGTATTAGATCATCTTCGCTGATAACCTTTCGTTCCCATCTTAATGTAAAAAGAATGCATTAGACCAGTTCAATGTTTGGCAATTTGTTTTGTTATGTTTTTGTATGAACTTTTAGTCAACTTGTAATCTTTATATTGGCAGATAATATTCACATTATGATCAATGTTTTAAAATATATAAAGTACAAATTATAATGTATGTTAACATTCACAATAATTGTATATTTTCGAAAGTCAATTCAAATTCAGTGAACTTAAACTAGAAATTGATTTAGAATTGTTGCTACAGTGTGATCATTGGTATCATGTGTTAAATGTATTGTTTATACAATACTTTATATATCCATTATGCGCTGCTTTGTAGTATTGGGGCTCTAGTTATGAAATGTACATGTATGTAATAGAGAGAATTTATTCATTTTACACTTATTTTTTAATAACAATGAATACAGTCAAACCGTCTTACCAACCGTCTGCCTATTTCAGCAGCAACCTGTGTAGAGTGGCCACCGAACGCAAGCCCCCCCCCCCCCCCCCCCCCCGCCGCCGCCGGCCTGCAGAGAAATAGTAGTCTATAGAGGTTACATGTCACCCTGACTAGTATTCTGGTTCCCTTGGTAATCAAACTAGTATATATCTAGTATATATCGGGCCAAGCTTCAGAAGCTTCCTCCATCAATGCTTCTGTCCACCAAGGGTCAATTCTTGGACCACTCCTGTTCTCCATCTATATTGACGACCTCGTAGATGTGTGCGAGAACGAGATTTACCTGTACGCTGATGACTCTACACTCTACGCCCCAATCCACTCTCCAAAAGACAGCGACGCGGGAACAGCTAGTCTCAACAGAGACTTGGCCAAGATGGATACATGGGCTCACACATGGAAGATCACATTCGAACCATCGAAATGTAAAACAATGACAATTTCAAGGAAACGATCCCCTTCAGAACTCAGACTAAGCCTCTGAGGTTGCCAGCTGGAAGTGAAGCCTGAACTTGGAATCCTTGGTATTACATTCGATTGCAAGCTAACTTGGACAAAGCACATCTCGCACATCACAACCCGAGCTGGGCAGAAACTTGGTGCTCTAAGAAAAGTTTCCAACAAGTTAGACATCAAAGGCAGAGCTGCAGTTTACAACACACAAGTCCGAAGTGTAATGGAATACGCATCTCTGTGCTGGATTAACGCCTCGCCATCTACCCTTGCCTTACTGGACAGCATCCAGAAGAAGGCACTCAAGATTATAGGAGTTACTGAGACTGCTGCTCGCACCCAATTCTCCATCCCAAGTTTGACGCACAGACGTCAGGTTGCAGCAGCGTCAGTTCTGTACAAGATGCAAACACAACATTGCCCTCAAGATCTTGTTGACATGCTCCCTCCGCCAATGGAAAGAAGGCGTGTAACTCGGTTCAGCACATCCATGCCAGACCACGCACTAACCATACCGCATGCCAGGACCCATTCGCTAGACAGAAGCTTCATCCACTCAGCTGTCCGAGTTTGGAACAGCCTCCCTGAAAAAATTGTTGGCAACATCTCTGACACTGGTCTCCAAGCTTTCAAAGGGCGCGTACATGCTCTCCTCCTATCCAAAATTTGATTGTTTAATACTAAGTCTTTAAAGTGAAGTAATGTTATTCCTATTTTATGTTTTGATATTTTATTTTATTTTGAGCTGCAGCGAACCACTTGATTGGCTTTCCGGAGCTTCACTAAAGCTCTGGTGGGCTATTGTTCGCAATTGCATATTATATACAACAACAAAAAATACAAAAAAAATATATATATTATGTATATATTGCATTTTGTATTTCCTGAATGTGCTCGTTTTTATCAAAACGATTTTAAATTCTTCACATTTATAGTTCTGCATTGTTTAGCTGTTTGTCATAAGAACTGCATTTATTGACATACCACGTTATAAACTTGAAATTGGCATATTACATTACTGTATGTTCATATAAATACGTAACTATGTGTGTCTATAAATTTGATGAGATTAGATCCAAATGCGCTAAATCCACTTTCCATACAAAATGAAAACGATATCATTACATTAATAAACTGTGTAGCTATCTAGAAATACAAATGTTAGGACGAAATCAAAGTATTGAATGTTCAATGTTTATATTCCCATAGGCATGTGTACACAGTTGGACAAAGAAACCTGTTTTTCTCCAAAGTTGAAAAGTGGATTAAGCACCTTTTGGAGCCAACCTCTTCATTCCATATTTACATTATAAAGAGGGATAATCAGTTCTTATCTTTATATTTAGAATGGACTCTGTTATGTATTGATATATCGGCATGAATTCGGTAATTGCTAAAAAAAAGACTATAGTTTTTATGTCACAAATCGCTCACATTGTATACATAGGAAAATCTCATTAGATCCATATTGAAGTGTATCATCATGATAGAACCGATTCGCGTTTGTACAAAGTGTGTGTACCTACCGTTTGACTATCGAGATCCCTTTAAATTGACCATTCTCATAACCAGGTGTATACAAGTTGACAAATAAAAATTGGGCCATATTGTTCGTATCATAGACGTGTCAGAGGTTTCCCACAATAAATTTTTAGACACAAGCAATAATGCCAAACCTGAAAATCTGCATGTTCTTATTACGGACAGCTCTCTTATGTGTGTACGTGTGCATGTCTGTGGCAAATTGTGTGTGTGCCTGTGCGTGTGCGTGTCAGTACTGGTGCGTGTGCATGTATGCTTGTATGTGTGTATGCGTGTGCACATGTGTTTTTATGTGTATGTGTGTATGTATGTGTGTGTGTGTGTGTGTGTGTGTGTGCGTGTGTGCGTGTGTGCGTGTGTGCGTGTGTGCGCGTGTGCGTGTGCGCGTGTGCGCGTGTGCGTGTGTGCGTGTGTGTGTGTGTGTGTGTCTGTGAGTGAGTGAGTGGGTGATATGTTAATGTGTATGTACATAACGTGTGTTCTGCTCGTGTGTGTGCGTCAATGTGTGCGTGTGTGTGCACGCAGTTACCAAATCATGATTCAGTTAACATGGTAACTGAATTTCACAAAATTCTTAACAGCTTGTTACAGTGGAACCTCATTATACTGAGGCCCTAGGGGCCCCATGGATATTATTATTTCTTTTTTGTATGAGCTTGGAGCAGAAAACTATGTTAAGAGAAGGATTTGTAATATGAGAGCTTTTTATAAAGATGTTCTACTATATCACCTTGTTATGGGAGGTTGTTGTTATAATCAAAACTCATTTTAACCATGTTCCACCGTATGGTACCTTTTTATGAGTGTGTGTGTTTTTTGTTTTTTGTTTATATCAGAGCTCATTGTTATGAGGTTCCACCGTATGGGTAAGAGGGTTTGTTATTCCATAGCTCAGTATAAAGCGGTTCCACTGTAATGTTTTGTGTTGTAATCTCCTGTAGAGAATAATGAACAACCCTCCAAACTTTATAAAGAACCGTTAGAAAACTAACTATAGTTTACATAGAACAGTTGCTGTTTCCAATTCATGTCTGCTCTTATTTTTCAAGATGGTTTCGTTTATGTAATTTGGTTATTACAAATAGCTTAGTTCTTTGTGTTTAAAGGGATAGTTGAGTTTTGGTATAGAGGGCGCTTCAAGAAATATTTTGTTGTGATGTAATGTAAAACTGAGTGTTAAATTTGAAAGAGCATATAATTTACAGAATAAACTTTATTTGATCAAAATCGGTTCAGAAACAGCTGTCAATAAATATATCCGATCGGAATAAATGTGGGATCCAACAACAAAATGCTTCCACTTTTTCAAAAATGTACATGTTTAAATAGTTGTTGATGATCTCTCTATTTAATCAATATTTTAACAAAATATCACATGCTCATTTTAAACTTTAAAATGGTTGAAACCAATGCGTTTTTTAGAGAGCGCCCTTTTGTGTTTTAACGGCTCTTTTTAAAAATGATAACAGGCATTTTACGTAGTCGTTTGTAATAATTGTGCATTTCAATTGTGTATACCTTCCGAGCACGGTGGAGTTATAACTATTAGTTTCTGATGTCATGGTGCAGGTTTTGGTAACTACAATTTATTTTGAACAAAACTGTAATATCCCTTTAAAAAAAAATGTTCTTGAATTAATTAAACCAACTGTAAACAAAATCTGTGCCATGCATTTATGCAATAAAAAATATTTTCATATACGGTATATAAAACAAATGTAATCTAACTGGAAAAATCCAGTTGGGGAAAGAATAATCAATCTCATTCATTTGAAGTGAATGTTCATCCAATTCTGTTTTTGTTTTTATTGGTTTTGGCTGGCCGATGGAAATTCATTTTTTAAAAGGAGCCTAGATCAAATTCGGTTAAGAAAGATAATGACGCTTTTTTGTATGTCGGAGATAATCATGTTTGAATATTTGCAGCCAGCTTGTATATAGAACCCGTTTTTCGCCCCTTTCAGTTTTGAACAATATTTTCAAAGTTAGAAATATGTAATCATTACAATCTGAAAATTAGCATCACAAATACAAGGCTCTGACCTACAAGATGGCATACAGAACTCGATTTAGCCAAAATCGACTTGAAGGGCACTTCAAGAAATAATTAATTTGAGAGGTAATAACAAAGTAAGTGTTATATATATTATTTTGGAAGAGTAGCCTACGTGGTTTTAAAGATTAACAAACTTTATTTAATCAAAATCTGGTCAGAAACAGCTGAAATATCAATAAATATATTGGTGATGATCTCTCTATTAAATGATTACTTTAACAAATCATCACATTCACTTTTTTTTTTTTTACAGAAATGGTTGAAACCAGTATGTTTTTAGAGGGCGCCCTCTTGTGTTTTAACGGTTGCTTTTTTAATCGGATAACAGTCTTCTATAACTTAGCCGTTTATATGCTTTTCTATACCTTTCGGGCATGCCGGTGGAGTTTACTTATAACTACATGTATTATTTAGTTTGTAATGATATGGTGCAAGTTTTGGTTACTATAAAATTTAGTTTGACCAGAACTGTTCTATCCCATTCTCACCCGACGGTCTTCAATTGTGCAATGATTTTATCACACTCGTAAAATGGCGATACAATTATATGGAGAAAGTTATATATGCAATAGGAAATTATATCCCCTACATATTTTATCAAAAATATATAGGTAGCCAATACCTTACACTGGTGGCGTAGATACGGGGTTTGGAGGCACGTGCCCCCCCCCCCCCCAAAAAAAAAAATAAATAAAATAAAAAAATAAAATATAAAAAAATATAAAATAATAATAATAATAATAATGTGCCAAAAAACGTTTTAAAACAGTACGGGGAATAACAGTGTTAAAAAAAATAATTTTAAAATACTGCTGCCCGCCCCCTAACCCCCAAATGTCCCAAGTGTCATTAATGTCTATTTTTTTTTACTACATAATTTAAAATAATTAGGATAGGTTTGAAGAGACGTGCGCACACATATTTGGGTATCATTTAACATTATCGCACTCATTCATTGTAGTGCTGAGCTCGAGATGATACACAGTTCGTCCAGTGTCAACTTGGTCTTGAAGTCTCGCCACATTAAAATGTATATTTTAGAATACTGGATTTTCCCTTTAAAACGTTATATTATAATATAACATTAACGTGATACTATGTAATATATCTAAATGTAAAAATTAAAATGAAAATGCGATTTTTACTGGTAAAACTTAATATTCACTCTCCATTTACCTCGCGTTTGGGACGACTTTGTAACTGATTTGGAAGTGAAAAATATCTTGACTAGCTTATTGTTGTACACTTTGCAAACGTGAAAGCCAACCGAAGGCAAAAATGAGACTTTAAGAGTGTTTTTATCCTTTTTCTGCATCACCAGGTAAAAAAACAACTTGAATTTGTAAGTATGAATAATAATCTTTCGGCAGCAATTATGAGCAGCACTCATGTAAGCGGTGATCTTGCTTTGTTACGATTTGTATGAGGCGTTTTGTAGTAAACGTGTACGAAATCGTATACGTAGCCGAATTCGAATACGCATATTCCATCATAGCCGGTGCGATAGGTCCAAGATCCGACCAAGTGTTCAGAATAAATTAAATCAAGGGATATCTGTCTAAATCGCTCCATATATGCGTGTGTTGTGCATGTGTCACATGTAAAAGCAATATGTTCTGTGCCCTTGCTGGGCTTGGCCACCCTAGGGTCACTCTCATAGGCAGGCTGCAGTAAACAAATTTGTGAGACTGGCAAAAATCATAAAATCATTTCTAGCTAAATCTCACCAATTAATCAAACTAAACATAACAGGGGGTTAGAATTGAATATAATTTAAAACTTACATGAGCTTTCCAATGTCAGAAGCACTTTAAATTCCAGTTTTTAAATTATTTGATTTATGACTTGAAGCTCCAATCTGAGCCTGAGCTTTCTGACTGTGCAGCCCTCAACCATAGGTTTTAGAACAGTTGTTTACATGTTTAGGCTTGTCTGCCAGCCAGTATTATCAAAAGGCTGAAGGGATTATTTCAGAGATTAGTGTCTGAATGACCTAACTGACAATGGGTTCTGCAAAGTACTCTGACTTGTACTATTTGCAGGGTTGCAGCATTTCAATAGGTGTCTGGACAAGACAATAGTCAATACATGTGGCTTTTGTATCGCATTCCAAAGTATATAACAATGAATATAGGTCAATTTGTGACTCTAAGGAATTCTTTACAACCAGCTTTGAACAGATTAACACAATGATTCTAGTTTTAAGGCTAGGTAGACAGGGGAATCCCCCAGTGTTTACTTGGACAATGAGGCCAGCTGACTATCAGGCTTTTTTCAAGGCAATGGAGTAAGGGGTTAATGCAGCATGCTGTTAACCCCTTGTCTTGTAGGGGTGGGGCTTGGCCTTGTTTTAGCTTAGTTCACTTTGACTTTGTCTTTAGTACTTTGAGTGACTTTGTCTTTGACTTGGTATTACTATTTATTCAAGTTCCATTTTATTTAATTAGATTTGTTTACGTTGATGTTAATTAGAGTTGTTTACATGTTTAGGCTTGTCTGCCAGCCAGTATTATCAAAAGGCTGAAGGGATTATTTCAGAGATTAGTGTCTGAATGACCTAACTGACAATGGGTTCTGCAAAGTACTCTGACTTGTACTATTTGCAGGGTTGCAGCATTTCAATAGGTGTCTGGACAAGACAATAGTCAATACATGTGGCTTTTGTATCGCATTCCAAAGTATATAACAATGAATATAGGTCAATTTGTGACTCTAAGGAATTCTTTACAACCAGCTTTGAACAGATTAACACAATGATTCTAGTTTTAAGGCTAGGTAGACAGGGGAATCCCCCAGTGTTTACTTGGACAATGAGGCCAGCTGACTATCAGGCTTTTTTCAAGGCAATGGAGTAAGGGGTTAATGCAGCATGCTGTTAACCCCTTGTCTTGTAGGGGTGGGGCTTGGCCTTGTTTTAGCTTAGTTCACTTTGACTTTGTCTTTAGTACTTTGAGTGACTTTGTCTTTGACTTGGTATTACTATTTATTCAAGTTCCATTTTATTTAATTAGATTTGTTTACGTTGATGTTGTAAAGTCATAATGACTTTACTCTTAACTTGAGTAGAATCAGTGTGACGTCATGTGTGAATGCCCTGTGACGTGTCTGGCATTTGCTGTGAAATGCGGACAAAAATAGGTCCAAATGACGTCAAGACTCGACTCAAGTGCTGCCAATTACCCCTACTGGCCCTAGCTGGACAGTACACTTATCCCTGTTACACTGGCCTATGAAAAATCACTGTATTGGTAATTGTATTGCTCTTTTTTTTCTTTTTTTTAATACATTTTCCAGTTCATCATGGTTCATCAGGCTCAGCAGGATCCAAAATTCCAGATATAATAATGTGTGCATAAAATGCTGTGGAACGAATATACAAAACAAAACTCTTTGAAACCAGCATTGTATGAACTAAATAGAAGATTGAAAAGACACAATGTCAAAGGCTTATTCATAGGCAGCCATAACATCAATAGTTAATGTAAGAAGCACATTGATTTAAATTTGTATGAACAGACTATTTTGAGGCTAGGAAGAAAGGGAATTCCCCTAATTAAACTTGGACATTGAGGGCAGCTTTGAATTTGGTCTCTTTGCATGGTAAAGGAGCAAGGGGCTAATGCAGCATATATGCATTCAACCCCTTGACTTGCAGGGGTGCCCCCTCCCCCCCCCCCCCCCCTGTAAAGCTTACTAGATGTTCATATATTTAAAAATGGACACTTAAGCATAAAGTTTTACCAAAACTAGATAGCCCCTCTGCAAACTTGTTGATATCTTAAAGCGAACCAAAATGCATTTAACACAAGGCAAACTGTGTAGTAAGACCTATTTTCACACATCCCAAATGTCCCGGATTCATCCCTTCCATTATTACTTTTGAAGAGTGAGCATAGTTTTTGTTTTGCTATCACAGGCTCCTTATGCATGCTCTGACGCGCCATGATTTTTGTTTGCCGCCGAAAAGTGACTTTTTGGGGGACTGACGTTGATTGGTCTAGCCAAATGGCATTTTAACTATTATTTTAATCACGTATCTTTATTAAAAATCGGAGCAAACCAAAATACATTGCACTGCTTATAATAATATATTTTAGCATTTAGAATCAAATTATTCATTATGTGTTATGTTTGTTTCTACTTCAAAAATATGTTAAACATGATAGTACGTATTTTCTAGTCAGAACGAGGGTGTTCATACAACCTTTGACTTGAAGGATATTAACGAGTGCGTACGCACTCGCAATCCTTCCTTATTGTTACTATTTTTGTGACTTTTAATTCAGTAGTTATACTTAGAAATATCATGGTATATAGATAATAATTATACCAGAAGTCATGCATTTATTTCCGCCCAAACGAAGCATAATCTAGACCACGAGCATTTATTATTCCGATATGAATCACTGCAAAAGCAACTACATAGGCTTTAGACAGGGAAACAATGCCATCTCGATACTACAGCTCAATTGTTTAGGTGAAATAGTGGGGTAAATGACAAACTTGCATTTCTTAAAACTGTAACTATAGAAATACGTGTAGGCAGTTAATTCACTATACAAGCTTTTGTTTTGTACGACAAAGAGGAATGAAACCCTTTCCAAATCAAAGGAAAGGAACATTTGGTATCATAGTTCTGTATCATCGCAGCTGTTTTGGGGGCATGCTAGAGAAATTTGTACAAGCTCGGCACAAATCATATAGTAGTGTGCATGTTCATGCTCACGCAAACACAATTGTCACCATGACAACCTCTGACAATTCTGTTAAAAGCTATGATATTAATTGGCTAATTAACCACATTTAGTCACACTTTCCCATCTCGAATAGTCGTTTGTTAATATCTCCTCTGTTTAGATACGTTTTGTAGTGGCCTGTGTTTCAACAAAGACAAAATTGGCTCTTCTTTCAACATGATCATGAATGGAAATTTAGCTTTGAAGTCCAAAATAAGGTCACATCTTTGCTGGGGGTTTGCACAAAAATGTAAACATGGCAGTCTCCATGTTAGTACGGGACGCCGCAAAAAAGTAATTTGTGTCGTCTCTTTGCGAGATTGGTGTGGCCTCATCTGTGGGCCATTTTTAGTGATTTATATATCAAATTGAAGCTCTCTGTGTCGCTAACGAAGTAGCATAGATGAAATGCTATCATTTTGGTTCACTTTAAATGTTTTCGCATATTAACCTGCCATACTCAATGAGATCCTAGACTCTACAGCTGTGGTTGATTCATGGTAAAATGTAAGCTATTTTCAGGTTCTTATCAAGATAATTGATGTAAAGTGTCCAAACTTTGTTTCAAAGGAACAATTATTTACAGACAATTAACAATGAATAAAATATTCAAATCTAAATTGTTTGAATCGTGACTTGTCTGCTTAGTGTCGCTGTATAATCATTATTTTCTTCTGCTTTACATTTAGATACAACATTCATGCTGCAATGATCATCAGGTACACACAAATGATGAGGTGATAGTGGCTTTGTGCTCAGCAACATTTCAGCAAGCAAAATAGTTTCTGGAAGAAGTTTTTTCTTCAGCTATATACATCCAAAGAAAACCCAAAATGACAGAGTAAGTATAATGGAGCTCACATTTTAAAATATTCATAGTCTTTAATTCATGTTTTCTGCAAAAAATTCGGTCTAGGAAAGTAAAATAGTTTTGGTGACTACTTTTCAAGTATTTGGAATACAAAAATGAAACCTCAGAAATATATTTTGCATTGAACTCTATGTAAATTTATGGAGATTTAAACAATCATTTTTGAGGGCGCTTTTTTGCCTTTCTGAGGCTTTCGTGCCTTGATTCCCCATTTATTTGTTCACTGATTTAGTCAAAGACAAGTTAAACAATTAAACTCTTTCAAATTTTATAAAATGGTACGTTCAGATGTACACATCTTTTTAAGGGGTTATAAGGAGTCCTAAATTATGCACATTTTATCTGTAAGAGAATTCCCATTCTAAAAACATAATACACTGTATGTGAAAACATGCCACTTCAAAGTCTTGGTCTTGTATCTGCAAAAAACAGTCAGCGGCCACGGCGGTCCAAGTGGGACACCCCGTCCGTCCAAGATGCCGGGTGTTCGGTGAGCAGTCTAGAGGCAGCTTCAGCAGCAGCCGCCAAGATCAACGCCATGCTCATCTCCAAAGGCAAACTCAAGCTGCCCACCACTCAGGCAGCAGTCCCCACTCCCACCATGGTCAACAAGATGCAGAAACAGAACAATGCAGTACGTACAACACCAATATATATATATGATGCTCAAAACTAACATAGGTCCCGCTCGCGCAAGGCCCACTTAAAATTAGCTTAGGGCCACAAATATTAATTGATGCTAACTTGAAATGGCCCAAATGGGCAATCAAATATGGCATTATTTGTTAACATTTATTCTTTGGGGCCACCAGATTCATGCTTCGGGCCACTAGAATATAACAAATCTTGATTTGACTTGCCTGACTGGGCCACAAGGCAACATTTCTAGCATTGACATACAACAGTTACTTAGTGCAAGAAAGTATGATCAATATTAGAACAATTATTGTTTGTGTCTATTCAATATTGAAAATCAAAATATTTGGAATTATTGAAATTCCCAGTATGAAGAACTAAAATGTCCTCGTATCATTCAAAAGATCTATTGGACCCCCAATGCTATATATCTGTTTTGTTCTTTCAATATTTTGACTAGTGTTTGAAAGATGGGGACCCCAAATCTTCTGAGTTCTGATAACGTATGTTACAGTGCTGTAGTCGAGTCCGAGTTCCCAACAAAATAACATGTTCCTATTCGTTTTACATTGTGACTTGGCTCCGAGTCCGAGTCATGAAACCATCAAAAACAGCACTGGTTTGTTGCAAGTAACATGAAAATGTCAACAACTAAATTGTGTTCAGCCATGTCAAAATAGTGCTAAGAATTCAAAATAACCATTTATATGTTGTTGTTTTTTTCTTCATGTAGCTTCAAAGAGATGAAAAGTCAAAGAACGAGCCACTATTGGCGGAGGTGGAGATAAATGAAGTGCCCATCCATTGCCGCAACATGCTCACCAAAGGAGCAACTCAAGATGAGGTACGTGTGTTGTTGCTATTGTTTTTACTCTCACTTTAATTTTCAAGTTTAAAAATATATATATATTGGAATGGGTATATAGAGTAACTAAAACAAATCAAGTTTCAAGTTTAAATATATATATTGGAATGGGTATATAGAGTAACTAAAACAAATCAAATATACGGTCTGTATTCTGTTTTTATTTGAAAACTGCTGCCCCCACCTATGTGCAAATATAGCTATTGATCTCAAGAAGTGATAAATGAATTTGCACCATACTTGGTACATGTATGTATCTTGAGGAGCTGAATAACTTATTATATTTCGGGGTCATGAGGTCAAAGGTCAAAAGTCGCAGGGCTCATTATGCCAAAATAGCTTGTAATTGCAATATCTCAAAAACCAGTTCACAAAATGATAACCATCAAACTTGGTACCTATTTGTATCTTGGGGAGCCAATAGATTTATAAGATTTGGGAGGTCATTAGGTCAAAGGTCAAGGTCACGGCTCATATATATGAAAAAAATAGCTCATAATTGTAATATGTCAGATCTGGTATACAGATTACTATGAAATTGAGTTGACAAATTCAGTGCATGTTAATTTGGGCTAAGATATACACTGTAAATCGCGCAATGGCGGAGGCATCATTTTGACTGCGCGCTGTCGAAGATCCATCTAGTTAGAACATGTGTTTGCATTTGTGTCCATTCATGTATGAGTTTTACATTTGTTCGACAAGTATTTTGCCAAGATGTTAATATCGTCCTGTACTTTACTTGTTTCTTCCTTGTAGATAAGCAGGATCACGGGTGCAGCCGTGTCAACGAGGGGGCGCTTCATGTCGTATGCCGACAGGGCAACAAACAACATGGGGTAAGCATAACGCATGTCCTAAACGTTGATTTAACGTTTAGTAAATGTTTTGACTCGGCACTAATTATTAACAAAATTCTTTATACCTTGTGATTTCGTCTTCGCTAGTTTGATGTTATACAAATAATGAATGTTTATGAGTGGAATGGTACGAATATTTGCATGAGGTGAAAGATGGAATGTTACATTCAACGAGGCGAAGCCGAGTTGAATGGAACATTCCATCTTTCACTGAATGAAAATATTCGTACCATTCCACGAATGGAAAAAACATTCATTATTTGTTTTATATGACCCCTACTTTATTTGCTTTTTCGTATTATAAGAATCCGCACTGTCGATTAAATCGTCCAAACGGGCATCCGTCAGCAAAATAATTCCCGGTTCTGCAGCCATGTTGTGTAAAAAGTACAGCTGCCTTGCATGGATCGGAGTGCGTAATGTTTGTTAATGCGCTTGTTCATGAATGGAAAATCTGTGCAGTGCGCGCAGTTATTTACAACAACATAAAAAAAGTACCATTGCACGTTTAATGACGTCATTTATCGTTGAATGGTACTAAAAAAAGTTCTATTCAATTAAAAATGACGTCAAATCGTTGAATGGTACGTTTCCACGAATGTCATGTGACCTGAATTCAACCAATCACATTGCGAGAACATTCCAAGGTGTCATATAATTGTAAATATTTGTGCATGTTATTGTACATGCCACTGCAATTTGTAATAGCAAATGGCCTGTAGGTGGTCGATGACATGGACATGTTATACAGAAATAACCCCTGAGAACTAGCTTATGTGAAGCCTGGACACACCCTTCTCAGAGGTCGAAAAATATCGACGTCGTTTCGGCGCCGAATCCCGAGGTCAATATATTGTTGTTGATAGTGAAGTCCTCGCGTTCTTTTTTTATAATTGGGTGAAGCCTGACCTATAAAGTTGATGAAAGCTTTGACGAGTAATTTTAGTTTTCTGGTGATGTGACATTGAATCCGCGTTGAAAATATGTCGAAGTCGTGGCGTTTCAAACAACTATCAACGTCAATGACAATTGTCCAGAATGCATGCATCGTAATCACCTCACAAACGACTGGTATTCTCTTATAACGCAGAGGCTACAAAACCCAGCCGGGGGTGGAACACAGCCAGTAAAATGACAGCGATGACTTTGAAATTAGATTAGCCGAAAATGCACTGAACATGTGCACAGTTGTGAAGTTTCAGACCTGGCGAAAACTGAAAAAGTGAAGCCTCACCTATGGAAATAATTCAAAGCGTGAAGCCTTGACTAACACATTTGCTGGTAAAGTGATACTTCACCTATGTTTTTTGTAAAGCAAGCGAAGTGGTGGTGAAATCCTGACATTAAAATAATTGGCTCAGGTGAAGAAAGGTGATGTCCTGAGGAGGGTGGGTCCAGGCTTCAAATTGCGCCTGCATTAGTTGCATTCTAAGTATATTTTAGATGAAATTCATAAAACTTCACTAACTTAGTTTCAACGTAAGTCTATTTTAGATGATAGGGGTAAGAAAGGAACAAGTTTTCTTATTTACATGCTATGGTTATCTGGGTAAACATTTATTACCTACTAAGTTAACCTTAGTTGCCAAGTAAAGGGATCTAGTAACTTTGTTGACAAGTGCAAAAAGTGATGGGTGGTTAATCAAATGTGTATTGGTGTGATCTGATATGTCCAGAAAGAAATGAGTGAAAATTTAAAGTTAATTGGATGTTATTTGGCCGAGAAATTAGTGAAAATGCTAAGTGATATTCACTTACTCAGTGCATTTACTTTGTACACGGCTGAAAAGGTCCCGTAAATAATTTTATATCCGAACACTTCAATCGTAAATATCTTTTGAACGAAATGGAAATTTGAAAAACAGAAACCTGTCCCATGCTTTACGAATAAAAACAAGGTATTAAGGAACCGCTAGAATTCCAATTGGATTTTGAGGATTTGGACAATGTTACTAAGTCCCTGTAAGACGGACCTCTGCTGTATCCGGGGAGGGTGGTCGGAAGGAATGCGTGATAGAACTATTATAATGTTAATTTGTATATAATAAAAATGCAGTATGATATACTTTATAGCATACATACACCTCACCAACATCATCAACCGATAATCTAGATAAGTTATTTAGTTACATAGTTAGGCCTTATCATAATAGGACTTAAAGGGCAATGAAACTATGGCTTTTGGTTATTATTATCGTTTAGAGGGTGAACAGACATTTGATTTGATACATAACTTGGCAATTTTGGCCTCCTGGATCCCATGAAATCCTTACGTGAACATACCCACATTTTACTAAGTCTTATGGCGGCAAAAGATGATGGGAGCGGCCATGTTCTTGTAATTACCTGACATGTTTTGCAAACTCTGACGTATGTGCTTAGGGCCGAACAAAAAGCTTTTCACTGATTTCAAAGCATCTACAAGTATTCAGACAATGGTTTGAATTGGTGCTATTGAAATGCATTAGTGCATATCATTGACCGTAGTCCGCACAAACCTAATAATGGCGGCCTCCAGTGTTCGCGTGAATAGTGGTATACCCGAAAGAGTTTTCACATATTTCTTCCAAAGCAGAAATCTGAGTTGGAGTAATGTTACATATAATAAACAGGCATATTACGATGTATAAAGTAGGATAAACTCTATTCTTGAGTTGCATTGCCCTTTAAAATGGAACTAAGCTAGTGTGGATTCATGAATAATGCTCTGCTCTCTACTAAATGTCTTTTTAATTTATCGTACTTCTTTTCAAAACATTTTCATTTGCAGGGAGAGACCGCTGTATCTGTGTGTCCAGGGACCTACCAAAGAATGTGTGGACAGTGAGTATTAAAAAAGTGATCAATTTATTGTCGTAATATTTCAAGGGATCTAGTAACTTTGTAGAGATGTGTAAAAAAGTAATGAATGGATGATCAAATGTGTATTGTTGCGATCTGATATGTACTCCGAGTAATGTGTGAACATTTCATGTTAGATGGGTATTATATGGCCATTTATGAGTGAAAATGCAAAGTGATATTTGCTAACTCATTGCACTGACTTTGTACAGTTATAACTTTCCAGTGGATGATTAAAAATCCAAACACTTCAATTGTAAATATTTGTTTAACTAAATGGAAATTCAAAAAAAAAAATTCTGTTCTATGCTTCTATTAGTAATATGAATACAACATGGTATGAATGAACCACTAGAGTTCTGGATTTGGACAATGTTACTAGATCCCTTTAACCCTATGTTATCTGGGGGGGGGGGGGGGGTCAATTTGATCCCCCCTCGACTTTTCGCACGTAATTCCGCAATGCGCGCCAATGTTGCTGCGCGACTTCACAAGTTTTTTCATTGAAGTCTTGCGCAACTTTTGAGACCAAATTTGTGACGACCGGGTACTCTGTTCTAAAGTCACGTGACCTTTTGTAAGTGAGCATCGGACCGAAAATCGCTAAATTTTGTGATTTGTGTACAAATCATATAATTATGGAAATTGATTTTTTCCTATAATAGACAATTCCTTCATTATTTTTCATTCTAATCACTGCAATCATTTGATTTTGGGCTAGAAATGGTCAATAATTTATTTCATTGAAAAAAACTATACAAAACATAAGTAAAAAAACAAAGAAATACATAAGAAATTCCAAAAACAAAGAAATACATAAGAAAATTTTGGCTATCGCAATTTTTAATTTTGAAAACATGTTAATTAAGTCATAAAGTATATTCATGCACAAAATTTGCATATTCTGAGCAATATTTAGTGATTTACAGACAAAAAGAGGATTTTGCTAAATTTTGGTAATTAATATGCGCATAATTTGCATATTTAACGTTGGATCGTTTAAACGAAAACATGAACGCGTCGCTAATACTTCAATGTACCTCAGTGCAAAATTTTGCGTGAATCGGACAATCAGTCTTCGAGATCATAGGGGGGGTCAAATTGACCCCCCCCCAGTAAAAACCCGGTCTGAAATAGCCCACTTAAAATAGGGTTAAAGGGGACCATCGTGCAAAAGACAACACAGCACAGGCTTCAGAACCTAACAGGGCCTTTGGTTCCTTAAGCGCCAAACGTTTGCGAGTGCCTCAATTCTAACTCTCACTGACAATTTATTCTTTGAAGTAAAAATATTTGCCATTATTCACTAATACTAGCCTGTCATGTTGTGATGTTCCTGTTTGGTTGTCTTGTTTACCAGGGGCTGTGGACCACATAAAGAGGCTGATAGCTGATGGCATGCAGCCCAAGAACAAAGCACGCACACACTCGCGCTTCAACGCACCGGGAGCACAAGTCAACTCCTTCAACAGAATGCCCCCTCCCGGCGTAGGTGGCCCCCCAGGTCCCCCCATGGGTGGACCCTTACGAGGCCCCCCACCAATTGGTGGTGGTGGTGGACCTTTGAGGGGCCCATCCAATATTGGAGGTATACGGGGCCCGTCCATCGGCGGTGGCATGGTTCGCAACCCAGGATTAGGAGGCCCACCCAACCCAATGGTCCCTCCTCCCGCTATACAGATGGCCATACAGTCAGCTCAGTCCTCCGGGGTATGTGACAACCATTTTCTATCTATTTATTTTAAGAAAGTACACTGGGAATGGGCTAGAAGAGAATGCTGCATTAACAGAGTTCACTACAAAGTAACCTTTTAAAGTGCTTTCAATGGACAGTTCTTAAATTAAAATAGTAACCCTTAACTTTGTTTGTTTGCTTGCTTCATATCGTTATTCTCTAAATAATACATACTCAAATTACAAACATTAATACGGTCATACATACAAAGACACAAATTAATATATGAAAATCAACGCAGAAAACCGCCATCATGAGCATTTAGCTTGAAACTGACCTTTTGACTTTAGCTAATGTTGATGTTTCTTTTCTCTCCACAGCACTACCTACAGGATAAAGTATTTGTGGGACTGGAGCATGCAGATCCTTCCTTCATGGTTAGAGACAAAGTGCAAGGTCCCGGGGTGAGTCAATCAACATTTCTCAATCTTTAATTCTCAGTACATCTTTTATAGAAGTTTGTGCCAATTACAGTCACCCAATTAAAAAAAAATTGTTTTGTAGTTAAACCAATTGTAAACTGAGTCTGGAGTATGTTCGGCTGGCTTGTAACTGCTCAACGAATCAACTCCAATTCATCACAGGGGCAATGCATCACTGTCTGTCGACAAGAGTGTGTTCCTGCAGCACATCCTTGCGGAGAAAGGAGCCAATGTGTACCTGCGAGGACATGCCTCGGGATTCATAGAACCCACATCAAACCGGAAGGTTCTTTTTAAGAACAGCTTATCTCTCCTATTCAAACTGTGAATGTATATTGTTACTCTCTCTTTATCTTCCTCTGCTTACCCCTTTTCCTTTGACAGAGTGCGTACCTGCAGCACATCCGTGCGGAGACGGGGGTCAATATGTACACCTTACCTCACCGGTAGAAGTAGAACTACATCGGGTCTTGGGAAGCCTTTAAAAACGTCTTATTTACTTTGAATTGATTTTCTTGTATCTCTTCTTCTTCCTCCGCTTACCCTTATCCTTGGACAGAGTGCATTCCTGCAGCACATCCGTGTGGAGACGGGGGTCAATATGTACCTGTGAGGACGTGGCTCAGGATTATAGAGCCCACATCGGGTCTCGGGGGAAGCCTTTAAAAACGTCTTATTTACTTTGAATTGATTTTCTTGCTTTCTCTTTTTCTTCCTCCGCTTACCCTTATCCTTTGATAGAGTGCATTCCTGCAGCATATACGTGCGGAGACGGGGGCCAATGTGTACCTCCGAGGGCATGGCTCTGGCTTCATGGAGCCCACATCGGGTCTCGGGAAGCCTTTAAAAACGTCTTATTTACTTTGAATTGATTTTCTTGTATCTCTTTTTCTTCCTCCGCTTACCCTTCGACAGAGTGCATTCCTGCAGCACATCCGTGCGGAGACGGGGGCTAATGTGCACCTGAGAGGACGTGGCTCAGGATTATAGAGCCCACATCGGGTCTCGGGAAGCCTTTAGAAACGTCTTATTTACTTTGAATTGATTTTCTTGCTTTCTCTTTTTCTTTTTCCACTTACCGTAATCTTTTGGGCTTTGACAGAGTGCATTCCTGCATCATATACGTGCGGAGACGGGGGCCAATGTGTACCTCCGAGGGCGTGGCTCTGGCTTCATGGAACCCACGTCGGGTCGGGAGGCCTTTGAGAACCTCTACATCTACATCACCCATCCTAAGCCAGAGGGACTTGCTGCTGCCAAGAAACTCTGCGAGAATCTGGTCGTAACGGTGAGTCTTGTGACAAAGAAAGTAGCGCATGGTAACAATCAACAGGCTAGACAACTTCCATAGGTGTGAAAGGGTTCAAACCTATTTATTTCTTTTTTGATCCTGAACTAAAGATGTGCCATTGATCAGAATTCAGGCCATTAGATATAGTATGTAGAAGGCTAATACGAGTCCAACCATGTACCTGTGTATAGTGACCACCTATGGGAAACAAGAAAAGTGGCCACTGAAGGTAGGTGACCTATACGCAGGTTTCATAACATTGTTTTTCCTCTGCAGGGTATTGATTACGAGGTTGGCTTCTATAGACAGGTGGCTACTATCTCAGGTTTGACTGTACAGTCAAACCTGAGATAGTGGCCACCTCTCTACAGCAGTCACATGTATATATACCTGTATGTATCAACCTGTCTATAGAGGCCTCCTTCCTAAAGAGGTCACTTTTCTATCTCCATTGAATACTCGCTATACACGTCTGGAGTGTATCATGTTTTCAATATGTAACACATTAAAAGCTGCTTTATTGACCATCTTTTAGACATTCAAACCAGTTTTGTTAAATAGATGCTCTCTCAATCCCCTCAGAGAAGAAAATCCTCTTTTTCTAATTAAATATAATTTTAACTACATATATATTTATTACTTGCATTCCTTGATGATTTTTAGTATAATACTTTCCATCTTTGGACTTATTTTTCTATATCTACTAGATCCAGTCAGAGTACATGACACACCAAAGCCAAATCTTCCAGAGCCAGAGATCAGCACCAGCCATGGGTAATGCTCTAAGCCAAAGTACTAATCTGTTACTATCTATAAAGCCGCATAGAATAACATTATAGGTTTCCATAGGTAATAGGTTCAGAAAATATTATTCCTATGTTAGTATGTCTTCAAAATAAAGCCATTGAAAGTTTTTAAATAGTCATCAGATTGACTTAAAGGGGACCACCAGGCAAAGAACAACTAAGCCTGAGTCATGTCGGATATATTCGGAACCGGGTCCCGATAAACTGTAACCGGTCGGGAACCGGTATCCCGAAAAAATGTTGCCGTCGAAACTCGGACCGGTAAAATCACGCAATCGTGCAAGCATCAGCAAAAATGCACTGTTTGGGGCTTTATATTGCTCTTTTTATATTCAAATAACATTACAAATATTGACGCTTTTATGGATTTACATATCAATCTTTACGGGAAAATAGTTACAGACTATCCAGAATTAACTCACGTTTCGCAAGAAAAGTATTTTTTCCGAAGTAAATTGGACCTAGAAATCGATCGTTTGTTCAGCATCGCGCCAAGCTGAAACAAGCTGCTAAAATCGAAGGTTGAAGTTAGCAGCAAGTTTTCGGGTCCCGATATCGCGAGAAAATCGCGAGTGCATGCTATATGATATGCTAGCTAACTTCAGTTCCCGGCGCGGCACGCACGCTAACTTCAGTCGGCCAGCTAGCATCGCGATGGACCGCTGCGATCAAAATTTCCCGATAATTCGCACAGTTTTTTTCATTGTTTCGGGGCTTATTTTTTGTTCTGTTCAGCTTTCAAACGCCATAGAATCATGTAAGTAGAATATCAAAACATTTTAAAATGGTATAAAATTACCAAATACGTACTTTGAGCCACTTTTGGAATGCACCTGCTCATCAGCTTGATCATACATACACTCCCCGGGAGTGTCGGCCTAACTTTGTCTGAACATCCGTAGGCAATAGCGTTCAAATGACTAGCAATTTTGCGCTTCCTGTTCAATTTCTGACTGTCAAACGAAGTAACGAACCAAGAATTTCTCGAAAATAACCACTCTTTAAAGTAAATATATCGATTGCCCCGTTTTATTTGAATTCCGCTACATTAAGTGATAATCTTAATTTCTTTTTTAACATTTTTATATTATTTTTTTTTATTCGGGGCACCGTTTCCGTAAAAACGAAACCGGGTCCCGATTGAAACGGTCGGTAACCGGTGTGATCGACCGAACCGACTCAGCCTTAAGAACAACACATACTTATGTTTTGGTACCGTTTTGTGATATCAAATAGATACCCAACATTTTGCAAAGGGTTGTGTAATTCATAAACAAAGCAATCATTTACCACCACTTACGGAACCACTATTATTTCCTGGTTCCGTATGGCCAAAGATTTGCGAGTGCGCCAATGCTATTCACGCGTACGTTTGGAGACAATAGAATCCCGGCCGATTCGTTCGCTCTGGACAAAGGTAGTCTTTGGACATGCAGACCCATGAACGCATGCTTTAGAATGGTGATGCATTTTCCAAATTTTTTTTTTATGCCTCCGCCAACGAAGTGGCCGGAGGCATTATGTTTTCGGGTTATCCGTCCGTCCGTCCGTCCGTCCGTACGTCCCGTTTTCGTTCTCGCGATATCTCAAGAACCGGTTGACGGATCAATTTCAAACTTGGTATGAGTGTACATATTGGGGTGACAATGATCTGATTAGATTTTGGGGTTCATGAGGTCAAAGGTCAAGGTCACAGGACTCAATATATGTTCAAAAATGCCTCGTTCTCGCGATATCTCAAGAACCGGCTGACTGATCAATTTCAAACTTGGTATGAGTGTACATATTGGGGTGACAATGATCTGATTAGATTTTAGGGGTCATGGGGTCAAAGGTCAAGGTCACAGGACTCAATATATATGCAAAAATGCCTTGTTCTCGCGATATCTCAAGAACCAGTTGAGGGATCGACTTCAAACTTGGTATGAGTGTACATTTTGGGGTGGCGATGATCTGACTAGATTTTGGGGTTCATAAGGTCAAAGGTCAAGGTCGCAGGACTTAATATATGTGCAAAAATGCCTCGTTCTTGCGATATCTCAAGAACCGGTTAACAGATCAATTTCTAACTTGGTATGAGTGTACATATGGGGGTAGCAATGATATGATTAGAATTGAGGGGTCATGAGGTCAAAGGTCAAGGTCACATGACTAAATATATATGCCAAAATGGCTTGTAATGGCAAAATTTCAAGAACTGAATGTCAGATTTTAATCTAACTCGGTACCTGAATGTATCATAAAGAGTCAACGTAGCCATAAAATGTTGGGGTCATGAGATTGAGGTCAAGGTCACAGGACTCATACATGCAAAAAAGCTTGTAATGGCAAAATATCAAGAACTAAATGTCAGATTTCAATCAAACTTGGTACCTGAATGTTTCTTAGGGAGCCAATTAATGTAGCCATCAAAGTTTGGGGTCATATGGTCAAGGTCACAGGATTAAAAATGTATGAAAAATATTTGTACAAAATTAATTCAGTGCATGTTATTTGGGCTTGATATTAAAATCGCGTGATAGCGGAGGCATAATTTTCGACTGCGCGCAGTCGAAGATCCATCTAGTTTTTTTCTGGAAACATATTTTTGTGAACTTGTCTATTGAATGGACTACTAAAGATGTTGCCTTTCATTTATAAGAATATCATATTTGGGTGGTGGTACCCTTTAAATGTTTGCTTTTCACATTTTGAGGATTGGGGGGTGAATACAAAAAAATTGTATTGAAAGTTGCCCACTTAAGATTCTATTGTGTCTTTTCCAATTCAATGGAAGGGACAAATTATGATGTTTATTAAGACTAAAGTTATACATGTATCTGAATGTGATGAAACCGCTATATATTCTTTGTCTATAGAGATCCTCGTCCTTTTTGTGTAAAAGGGTGATATCCCTTACAGTTTTCTCAACTCATATGGAGGGTTTAGAAGGTTGATCATGCGAGAACCAAAGCTTTTCAGCCGATACTGCCCTCCTAGATTAACACAATAACTTGTGCTGTGACGAAGAACAGTCTCGATGTGACAAGACCTGATGTTGAGTCTACATCATCACAGACAAACCACAGTGGTTTTAATCCCCCTCTGTACTATTTGTGTATGCATTGTGTGGTAAGCATCACCTGACATGGCAAACTAAATTAGCATTCTTTATTAATGTAATATTTGCCTCTGTTTTGGGCTACCTTATATTATTGTCTTTTTTCGGGCCACGAAAATGTGAGCAATCTTGATTTTACTTGCTGATCTCCAGAAACAGGTTCCATAACATTGCTTTTTTTTCTCTGTAGTATAGTGGATCACTTTCGGTAGCCTCTATAAACGGGTAGCTGCTAAGACAGGTTTGACTGTTCCATCGTATCTCACTCTGAGTTATAATTCCTACTCTCCTACTATTCTGCTGCTGCTAATATACTAGCTGCCCCTCGCTCCTTCAATCCAGCCCCAGCCCATATCAGTAGGGATGATGCCCCAGGCTCCCCCTACTGTAATCACATCCATGGCGCATCAAATTTGTATTGTATTTGATATCATTTTAACGTTTGCGTAAAGATACCTACTTTCTTTCTTTAATTCAGCTGCTGCCTATATGATAGCTGCTCCTCGCCCCGCCCTCTCCATCCAGGCCCAGCCTGTGTCAGTGGGGATGATGCCACAAGCACCCCCTACCTCACATCCAATCACATCCATGTGTACTACTACTCATCTCAGTAAGAAAGCATACAAATTGACCGCGAGAGTCTCTTGATGTTACCATAACACCCGAGATTACACGGATCGTACTACTTTGGTAGGCAGCCCGTGTAACCAATTGCGTGATGGTTCAAATAGAGACTCTCGATGCACCTGCTTCTTTTACAGCATCCATGGCACCCCTACTTATGTCTATTAAAGAATATTCAATCCCTCGCTCATAATGGTTCCTACTTTCTGATTTGATTTAGCTGCTGCCTACATGATAGCTGCTCCTCGCCCTGCCCTCTCCATCCGGCCGCAGCCTGCATCAGTGTCCTGAGTCACATCCATACCACTTCAAACTTTTAGTAGTATCCAATCTTATTTAGACTTGTGTGTAAAGATTCATTCTTTGTTACTTTGATTCAGCTGCTGCCTACATGATAGCTGCCCCTGCTCGCCCCGCCCTCACCATCCAGCCCCAACCTGCGTCAGTGGGGATGATGCCGCAGCCACCCCCTACCTCGCATCCAATCACATCCATGTCTACATCTACTCATCTCAGTAAGAAAGAATGCAAACAGGCCACGAGAGTCTCTGGCTGGAACCATAACACTCTAGGTTTAATGCATGGATTATACTACTTTGGTAGGCAGTCTGTGTAACCGAGTGGGTCATTAGTTCAAATAGAGACTCTCAATGTCATATAGTCGGTTCATATCCATCGTCAATTACAAAAACAAAAAATTAAGAGGTGGGTGATCAACTTCAGAATGGAGGTTTATGTAGTCCTGCATGTGGTATTACACAAGCACTGCACTGAGCCATAATGTAACCGAGTCTGTCATAGTTCAAATAGACACTCTCGATGCCATGTAATTGGTTCATATCCAGCATCAATTTAAAAATTGTGTGTGTTTTTTTGGAGGTGGGTGTACAACTTCAGTATTGAAGTATTATGTAGACCTGCATGTATTACACAAGCAACCTAAGCTGGAACAAATCAGCCGCAAGAGTCTCTGGATGGAACCATACACCCAGAGGTTACACGGATCATACTACTTGGGTAGGCAGTCCGTTTAACAGAGTATGTCATAGTTCAAACAGAGACTCTCAATATCATGTCCTAGTTGGTTCATATCCATCATCAATTTAATAAATTGTGTGACTCCCACGGCTTCCATCACATCCATGGCACATTTAACGTTAAGCAGTATTTGATATCATTCAGACGTTAGCATCAAGACTGTTTTTCTTACTTTGATTCAGCTGCAGCTCATATGATAGCTGCCCCTCGACCGCCCCCTCCATCCAGGCCCAGCCGCCGTCAGTGATTCCCCCTGCTTCTATCGCATCAATGGCACTTCAAACCTTTAGTAGTATTTCATATCATTCAGACTTTTGCGTAAAGATACCTTCTTTTCTTTCTTTAATTCAGCTGCAGCTCATATGATAGCTGCCCCTCGCCCCCCCGCCCCTTCAATCCAGCCCCAGCCGGTATCGGTGGGGATGATGCCCCAGGCGCCCCCTACTGTAATCACAACCATGGCTGTCCCGGCTACAAGCCAGACTCTCAGTCAAACGCTAGCTGCTCAGCAACAGGCTCAAGGTACATGTATCATCAACATGTTATTACTCTTTCTGTCATTTGATATTTTGTGTTGAATTATTTTTGTATACATTTGTTTGTTTGTTGAATTATATAGCATTGTGAAAGGATATCATCATAAGCTCTCATTTGATGTCTTCCAAAAAAATCGGACAATATTTCGCAAAGATATGATTGTTTCAATTTTACATACATGTACATAAGTCTTTTACACACATTACGTGAACTTAAAATGCCCATTTCCTCAAAACATGAATTACTGACAAGTGCAGGGTTTTGCTGTATCCAGTCACAAATGTTTTGTATGTCAGTCATCCTCGCTGCCTAGGAGTCAGCTAAATTCTTTTTTACTGAATTTTCTGAAATACCAAAATGTTCAGAAAGTCAATGCATTTGGCAGACTGTTGTTAAACTTTGGTTTGCTAGCCGTCTTTGCTTCTCAGAATTTAGCTAACTTCTATTTAACTAGATTTTCAGAAATGTGGATACATTTAGGAAGTAGGCAAGTGTTCATAAAGTTGATAAATTTGACTAACTGTTTTGTTTGCCAGCCATTTTTACATCACAGAAGTCAGCTAAATTCTGTCTAACTCAATATTGTAAAGCAGGGAAACGTTCAAGGAGTAGATAAATGTTTTGCAAATAACATTCAGAGAGTAGATCAGTGTTTCAAAAAGTAGATATATTTGACTGACTGTTGCTAACTTTGTTGTTTTGCAGCTATTCTCGCTGGCCAGAAGCCTACTATGTCTACTGTGATGGTGTCCGTGCCACAGGGAGTCGCCTACCCTCAGCTGCACATGCAAACACAGGTTTGTCAACACTTCATTTTGTTATTTAAAGGGAACCAACGCTCATAAATAATCCTCTTGATATATACATGTACAAGTGACTACTTTAATGTAATAATCTTTACCATCAGTTCATCATTGTTCTGAGCATGTTCAAAACCAGAGCCGAGGTTTAAGCGGTCAAGGAAGCTCGTGGGGATAGCTTCCACTGCGCTGCCAACTCATTCTCAGAGACCTTACTACACTGTGTCTCATGCTGTCATACTTGTCAGGCTGCGGTAGGAGCGCCGCATTATTGCGGGTAGGTGTACCATCTATAACAAAAAGGAACAGTGATCACAGTTGTCACTGCGTCACCTACTCATTCTCACTGCGCTTCGCCCCGTGCTTCCATATTTTTCGAGGCTCAGTGTGACATGGGTATTAAACACCCCCCCCCCCCCCCCCCCCCCATCATAGTTAGATATGTTGAGAGTATAGGAGGCCTTCATTTTAGCCTATCTTAGTCCAGATAGTCCACCCATATTGTAACATATTTAGGCCTTGGGTTTACTAATTTGAATATAGTCATATTTCCAAATGCATGTTATACCTTCAGATCATTCACTTCATGATGATATGACTCCATCCATCTTGCAGTGACGAGCTACATGTAGTCTAAACAATGAATTGTGCACTTTCTTTCATATTGATTTTGTTTCTGTTGATGCCTTTTCTTCCACACATAACTTTTATTTTTAGCTTGCAATAGTGAGCCAGGCTGGCATGACCCTGCAGGGGCGCCCTCCCCAGCCAGTACCCGCTCCTGCACCCGTACCCCCTCCACAGGCCCAGCAAATCCCCCTGCCAGTCGCCTCTCAACCCCAACTCTTCTTTACACAGGTCAGTCAATCCCTTATGGCTTCTCCAGTAGCCACATTTAAAGGGACTTAGTAACATTGTCCAAATCCTCAAAATAAAATTTTAATTCTAGCGGTTCCCTCATACCTTGTTGTATTCGTATTAACACTAAAATCATGGGACCGGTTTTGGTTTTTCGAATTTAAGATATGTACGATCGAAGTATTCAGATAAGAAAAACTCCCCCGGAGTTTTGAAACCGTGTACAAAGTGAGTGCAGTGAGTTAGTAAATATCACTTTGCATTTTCGCTCATTACTTGGCCATGCAATGTCCATCTGACTTGAAATTTTCACACAATACCCTGTGGACATATGAGATAACAACAATATACATTGCATCAACCCTTCATCACTTTTTGCACATGTCAACAAAGTTACTAGATCCCTTTAAGAAAAAGTAAATATTAAAATGTCTTTGTGCATGGAAATGTCTAGTTTATATCTAAAGTGAGCTTGAGAATGAGTTTGACATCACCCCCTCTTCATTATTGTATATAATATTGTCATATTGTTTGCAATAGGAACATAAATGATTATTTCAGATTATACCTATGCAAGCTGGTCATTCTGAAGATATTAATGTTTTCATGACTGATTCATTTATTTGAATATCAATCTTGTAAATTATGATACTAGGGAGTAAGGTTTGGCAAGAATTATTCACCGGGCTAGTAATCATGTTCTGAAAATCAACAAGGGAAGTTCCAATACCCAAATTGTCCAAATAGATGATGAGCTCAACACATGAGTTTTCAAAAATTGAAATGAAATGGTAGTTTTTGTTTTCCTGTAAATAAATTTCAGGCACCGACTGCCCAGCAAGCACAAGCAGGTCTTGCCGAGCTACAAGCCCAGATAGCTGGGGGCCAAGTGCATGTCCAGAGCCAGCCTGGAGTCCAAGGACAGGTCCGGGTCCAAGTCCAGGCCCAGCAGCACCCTGTAGGCCTCTCTGTGAGCCAACAGGAACACGTTCTGGTACAAGAGATCCAGCAACAACAGCCCATCAAGAGACGCTTCAGGGAGGACCTGACGCCAGACGCCCCAGAGGTATTTATCACTGTTAACCAGTTAACAATTGTTTTTCTTTTTCCTCCGTTATGCTTTAGCAAGTGATGTGGGTGCCTTGATTACCTTTGTTAATCATAAAAAGAAACCATCGGCGGTGGATTGTATGGTGCAAGCTGAGGACTAATACCCCCCAAAAGAGTTCTTATTCACCATTTCAGATTCCCTTCCCTTCCGGTTCGTTTGACGGTTCTAGGTCTTCATGTGCAGAGAGACGTTCGGTTTCATTCGTGGCTCAGAGGGATTACCAAGACGCAAGCCGAGGAATAAAAGCCAACAGTATAAAAAGAGTTCTTCTTATTTGACCATATCAGATACCATTCCCTTCTGGTTCGTTGGCGGTTCCTGGTCTTCATGGGCGGAGACATTCGGTTTCGTTCTTCGAGATTCACCAAGGTGGTATTAGGATTGGATGGGATGCAGGTAGTACAGGACAGAATCTGCATGTTGGTGTTCTACATGATTCTGCAACCTCCATGTAAAACGGGACATCAGGATTACCACATTATTTCCTAGCTTGAAATCTTCTTTATATCCCTTGATATCTCCAAGATGCTGATGGTGAAATCTCCTAGTCTAGAACGGCTTTCCAGGTTGTCCAGAGTGAAATCTGCAAGTTTTCTGCAAGAACTCGGCAGGAACCTAGTACACCATGTAATATCTCAGTGAGAGGTTCACCTTATAGTAGGAGACAGGTTTAAAGCAAGTCTGATACCAGTTACTCATCAATCTGTATAGGCTGAAGAGGGCATCTCACAAAGACATCATCAGGATCATCCGAGTCTGGAACACAAGTATTGAACACAAGTTTGGCACCAAAGAGCGGCAATAAAAAGGAAGAATCAGGATTTCATATTTCAGTTGTTGTTTGTGCACAGTGAATCCAAGCAGATGATGGTGTGACAGATGTTCCATGTAGCTGCTGATGAAAGGCTCTTGATATAATATATCAAAGTCAGGAATAGGCTTTATCTTCCACTTTGTTTTCTCTAAGATGCTGATGGTGCAAACCCGATCCTGCCATTTGATTTGGCATTACAGATGAACCTCGTAGCAGCTAAAGAGTGCCTCGGATCAATGCTCGGAGAAATGCTCAGAGAAGTTGCATTAGAAGTGGAAAGGGAATAACTAATTCCAGGTTTTCTCCTTGGCTAGGTGGAACTTTATTGAAGATACAAAGATTGCTATCCTCATTGGGTTCTTTTTGATGTGGTATTATTGCAGAGTATCTATTCCTGGAGTTGGGACTCCACTGCGACAGCCAGACTCGATGGATTGATGATGATTTTGCAGGCATTGGCATGATTTTAAAGAAAAGTCGTCCACTTATCTGTCATTTCATTAGCAACCAGGCTTCTAGCAGTTGACCCCATCTGGCATTTGGAACTCGTGTCAGCATGCATCTTATATTTATATTTGTAGTGAGAAGAACATGACAACAACGTACCTTATACATTATTTATTTAGAATTCACCTTTCCAGTTGTAGACGAGTTTACTTGAGGGGAAGGAATGCAAAGAAATAAACAAATTTGCTTTTTATCTTCATTAGATACTAGAACTAACTGTAAATGTATTTATTACAATAGCTCTCTTGTCTAGAGTAGGAGTAGTCTTTGTTCTTAAAAGATAGCCAGAAGTAAGGACATGAGGAAAAGAAAGTAATTATGCATCTTATTTTCCAGGATTTGCAGCTAGGGAATATGTGTCGTCACAGGAGAGGTTAGATGTTGACGGTTATATTTGTTTATGATGTGCATTGTCAGTTCTCAAGGCAGATGTAAAAGAAGTAATGATCCTCTGACCACAGCAAGATGTGAACCATGTGAAGTGATAGTAGTTTCTGAACAGCTCCACAGGATGAACCGTACTGTCCTACTCCTAGGTCCTCTCACATCCTACTCAAATAATTTTTCCCTCTTCTTCTAATGCCAGGGGTTTTTTTCCTCCATATTCACGCAGTTTTCTTTTCCCTGTGTCTCGTTTAGCACCATCAAATCCCCATGAATACTTTAGGTGCAGCACCCCCGGGTCTGGAGCCGATGGGCGTGGCGGGAGGCATGGCGGGAGGCATGCCTGGAGTTGTGGCAGGTGGAATGGTCGGTGGACAGACGACACTGCTGGCAATGCAGAGGCCTCCTTCACCGGACAGATCGTAAGTCACATGATTTGTCTGTTTAGGGGGACCTCTTTTAACAAGGTCCTTGGGACCATGAAAATAACTTTGTTTTATTAGGGTAAAAAAAAACAAGAATATAAAGAGCTGGGATCTGGAACATCTGTTAAATCAGATCTCTTGAAGGTTCCACTGTACCACAGCGATGATATCACACTTTCTTTTGTTTTTCCATAGTAATGGTTCTAAACAACTTGTCCTTTGATTTGGGCTTTTAATAGCGGGTTGGGGCTAGTGACGATTGCGTACTTCTTAGCAACCACTTGGTCACTGATTTGTGGCTTGCCTGACATTGTTTAGAACCTCTATGTAAAACTCCAGTAGAGATTGACATGACTTTCTTGACTTATGCTGTCCACTCCAACGGTGGGTTGAGTGGTGACAACCGCTTCATGAATCCTTACTACTTGCTCTAGTCTCTGGCCAAATGGAGATATCACTTGCTCTAAAAATGTGTTCTTGGCACATAAATGTTCTCTTGTTTGCACTTTCTTCCTAACAAAGTTTCCCTAGTAATAAATTTGCTTTAATTTTTCTGTTTTATTTTTTTTTCAGGCTTATGGCACACATAATTGGTCACTTGTTTTGCAATTTCATCCTGACAAATTTTTCGCTTAAATTTTATGTTGATTTTTTCAGGCTTATGCCGCCACCTCCAATGCCATCATCAATGCGAGATGCAGGCCGGAAACACCTAACAGGAGGTAGGTAGCGCTAGGTTATAGCCCATATTAGGCACTGCCATACAAGTACTAGGTCTAGGGGTATACGGAGGTACAAAGACCATCTTTCTGATGAAATGGTTGTGTGTTGTTTTTTTCTCATTTTATTTTGAAGCTCTTTTATTCTGTTAAGAAAATTGTGTATCCTTGTTTTTTTTTTCAGACAGGCGATGTTTGTACGTAAGTATTCAGGGAGAGCCTGTTGATTGCCCGACATTGCTTCAGTTTTTATTTTTGATTGTAATAATTATCTTTATTTATTTTTAAATAGCAATTATGCGTTTATAGTTGCAAATTTAGGATTTTTCTTGTATGCTTATTCAACTGCAAATGTTTATCAGTAATTATATATTTGTGTACGTTTTTATTTGTGTTCGTGTTTGTACAAGAATGTACATTTTTGCAGATGTTAGCATCAAAATGTACTTATATTTGATTATGAGAAAATAATTTACACCTAAGTGTATCTCTGGTTTTATTGCTATTAAAGCGCTAACACAATTCTTCCTTCGTTTTCTTCCTCCCCACTCTCTGTTTTCTTTCATGTGCTGAATTGATGAATGTCTGGTGCTTTACCAACCAACCAACCTACCAATCTTGGCCTTCGGATGGCATCGTGTCTTTATCATGGTTTGAATATTCTAATTATACCAACAACTAATTGTATTCATTTCTCTCCCACAAATGTATTAATGCCTTATTTTCTTCTTGCTTGTATGTTGAAATTATACAAAATAACCAATCAAACTAATTTGATGATCAATTTGAAAAAAATAAAAAATTCTATATAATCAATTAACTGAATATTATTTTGATTTGATATGTGTTCAATTTCTCTCTGTTTTTTTTTTGGGGGTGCTTAATCATGCGATTCAAATGTCTTTTGCATCAAACGATTCTACACATTGCTGTGTATTTCCATATCATGTTGAATGCATCCATGTACTAACCAAACACATAAATGAGCAGGGTTAGATGTTCTCGGGCGTGTACCGTCCCCAGACGAGCCCAGGCTGAAGCGAGGGAGGCTGGTGTCGTACGAGGCGGGCGGCGATTCGGACGATGACATCGAGGAAGCGGCCAACCGCGCCAGGATACGCTTCCAGATCTCCTCGACGAGTAACTACGTCCCACCTCCGCGGGGGACTTCAGCAGTAAGCATGGGCCTGTCACAGCCGGGGTTGTCCACCCACAGTTCTTCGTCTTACTACAAGCAGGAACGCAGAGACCCCGGTGTAGGGTCATCGCTTGGGTCTTCACCCTTTTGGATGGCCCGCAACTAGAGAGATGTGGTCATAATGAACATGCAAATTTTCCCAGTGTGAGCTTGTACATAACGGAAGTGAAGAGGTGTATTTCATCATTTAGTGCTTTATCTCGTTACTGCACCGCAACTCTGAGAGTAAATAGCCAACTCAGCATGGACAAACATACTCTCGGTTGTGTATATCCTTATGTATATAGATGCAGATTGCTTTGATAGTAGCACAAGTCAAATTGGTTGCCTTTGTGATTTTATTTTCCTTTTTTGTTAATGTGCCAGTGATAAATGCAATGCTTGACATTAACTTCTTTTCCTGCTGGTCCGGTCTTGGCAAGTAGAAAAATGAATCGGGTGGTCCCAAAAAAAAAAGTATATAAATTTTGGTAGCCCTGTACCAGCTGGCCAGTGCAAATATTTTAAGTACATATATACTTAGGTATTATAAGTAGTGGCAATTTACTTTTAAACTTTACCAAGCATGCTTTCTTACATGTTAGAAATAGGATTATGTGAATAGAGTCATCGTTCTTTTAATCTCATTTCGGAATGATAAAGTTTACTCTTCAATAATGTGATGAAAATTGACAGGTTGTGTCTGCATTTATTTGACCCCTAATTAGTTTGTATCTTTTACCATGTGATAGGGATTGGAAATGTATTGCAATTTCTCACTAGTTGAATGAAATGGAATTTGGTTGGTCTTAAAAAGAGTATCATAGAAATTTGGGATGAAAGATGTGAGCAAAACTTATTTCACTGATTTTTGTTTGTGTACAAAATATTTGTATTCATCTGAAATGGTTCAATAAGTTACAAAAGCTTTTGTTGGTAAACGAATTTGTCAATAAGATAAAGTGTAAACACATATTACAATTCAAGTACATTTGTAAATTGAACGCTGTATGTTTTGTGATGGTTTTATTTTTGCAAGCGTTGAGACTTGTTAAGTATTTTGGCTGCCCAAAATAGCATTCTTTAAAACACCTTTTGTTCTAAGACTATCTTGTCATCAGAGATGAATATCAACAACTTCAAAATTGCCCGAATCCTGAGGTCTGAATTCTTGAAACAGTCTTGAATGCAAACCTGCAAAGTATAACAGTCAGTCAATGATTATTCAGTCCCCATACATGTATGACACTTCAGTGCCCCCTCTAGCTCTCCGTGCGCCATTTCTTTTATATGCATGCTTCATATCTGAGAGTTTGTTTCTCTTCATTGCCTTTAGAAACTTTGCTTAGCGCTCCTTTCGAGTTGCATGATGCATGTTATGGTATGAATCTTCTCTCTTCACCGTCCTTCAATCCAGCCATCGGCATTGCTCCACGTATGTGCACGCTGGAAAACCTATGGGCGCTGCCATGTACGGTACGCGACCGGCCTTTCCCGTAACATTTTTCTTGATTTTTCTGTCGAGTTGTCTTATTGGCTTACTGAGACATCTCTCTGATTCTTTATCCAATCAGAATAGTTATAAGATGTTTTAACAAAAACGGCTACGATCAGCTGATCGTCAGCTTTCAAATGATATACAAATCAATGGACAAATTTTTTTTTTTCAAGACATTAGTAGGCCGCGAAGATTGGGTGAAAATGCAAGTAAAAAGAGCCAAATTTCAAGGTTATTTTCAAATTTAAATATTCAAATTTCTAGAGTTTTTACATAAATTAGGTTTTCATGGAAGTAATGTTCTTTGTTTATATTTTCATCATCATATTGACAGTTGCAACTCTTAAATGTCAGTTTTAAAGCTACAACTTTCTGAAGTTAGGAGAAAAATATCAAATTTTCGAAAAATTCGGACAGCCGCATTTTTATTGCACTTTTTATCGACCGTGGAAGGAAATACGGACATACACGATGTGTTTTAGGAAAATTAGATATGTATTTATAAATAATTCACAAACAACTTGTCGTTATTTTGTTTTATTTTCTAGATATAAAATTAACAATTCACTCTAAAAGCAGCTGAAGCAACATTCGTGCGCGACTCCATTGGGAGTTTAGCCATGTCTAGCGGCGTGGCTATCCTTCGCCATTGCATGTTACGCAAATTCCAGCATGAATCTAAACCAATGAGTGCGCGGAACTCACTCACGCCGTCACAGCGTTATGAGCAACAAACTCGGTAATTTATTTATCTGATTATGAAATTACATTTAAACTAGTGAAATCGATGTCAGATTTACTATTTAATCCAGGTAAGATGTTTTATCTAATTTATTTCATTTTAAAAGCTGTTATTTCGTGTTATTCGAAAAGTTCGACGGTAAATCAATGACGAGGGGCAAAGCACGTGAAATTATTCAGACCGCCGTAAGCAGCTGGATAGCGATGCCGACGCGCTCGGGTATGGTCTTACGCGCAGAACCGTATGATTTGTTGTTCATGAGATTTACGGCTAACAATTTTTCTGAGGAATTTAGCTAAAAACTGACTATTTAAGAGTTGTAACACCTAATCAATAAATTAAGAACAGGTCCCAAATATTACATTTATGACACTCGCTTTGTCGGGAAAACTCTAGGTTTTTCAATATTTCGTCTTAAAAATAGGCTTTTAATTCATCCGTGAAAGCCTTTTTGTCATATTTAACCCCTTTTTAAATGTCTTATATAAATGTGAATATTCAGTTAAATTGAATACAAACATGTCGATAAGAAAGAGTAGGATAAGAAGTTTGTTGTAAAATGATCCATATTTCTTCCACAATGCTGAATTTCTAAATAAAAGAGAAATTATGAAAGCTAGATTGAGTTCCGAGTTCAAATTGACGCAACGTTAAGCGGTACGATTGCTCGCAGAGTTTACACTAGATCATTGCACGCGCAACGCCGGAAATGCGCGACGCTGATTGGTGCCAGCAAACACTGTTGTGTCATTGGGGTATCATGGCAGCGAGCATAGAACTTCCATACGTTGTGTACAACGTGCACATACGTGGCTCCCACTCCCTTCTTGAACTGTCCATTTCATTTCTCTTTTTTTAACCCTATTTATGCTCTATCCCCATGCTTTTTAAGTTTGTCTTTGTATTAACCTGTTCACTACTAGATTTTGCATCTCTCGTAGAGTTTATACTTGCTCCACCAGGTTCCCTTAAGCCCAACGCACATGGAGCCAACTCTGCCCGATCCGACAGGTTTTCAGTCGGGCTAGAGTCGAGCCCCAACTGGCTTCCGACGCTTCCCAACTGGCAAAATCAGAGTCGCGAGGCAACGTAGGTTCAGCAGAGCCGAATGGAAACCAGTAGAATTGGGTCAGTTTGGCTCTGTGTGCATTTGGGCTGTGTGAGACGAGCTTTACATACTTCACTTGATTCACATGTTCCATATGCATGTACATGTATGTTTTGATAGCAGGTAGCCAAGGAGTTGAGTGGTACATTAGCTTCCATGTTGTTTTCCACAAACACTGGTGTACTTTTCATGCTGGTTGTTACAGTGAAACATCTTTATAACGAGCTCTGTTATAACAAGGTCATTTCACAGCTCCAAGTTCTATGTATTTTTTTGTTTTTAAGCCCCGATACAACGAGACATCTGATATAACAGGATAGAATCAGTGGATCTCGTTATATTGGGGTTTCACTGTATAATTTATGTTCATTCGTGTATTATTCTTGCTCTCACATTTTGTCTCTGCATACTTTACCAACACCATTCACGACATCGTTCAATCTCGTTCTCTCGTAGCATCAGCACACCCTAGCACTAAGCCAAACAGGATCAAAAATTTATCAAAATAAACAGACGTATACTGTACTTTGTGACAACTTGTACTAATTTGTATTTTTCTTTATTTTTTTCCCCCTCATGTCACTTGTTCCCCCCTTTGCCCTACTTCCTACACCAACCATGTCAGATAATTTACATGTACATTATTTTATGTTCAATTTGTTGTTCACTTGAGAATTATATTGTGTATACATTGCAAGGAAAGCGCAAAGAATCAAATGCTGAATGCGTAGTGTGTATAACATTGGAGCTTAATACATATACATGTACTGAACATTTGTAACTGCATGTACAGGTACAAATGTAGATAGATTATGTGATTCATTTATTTATTTTCTTCTCTGATTTTTTTTGTTCGTTTTGAGAATTAGATCTGTATTTGTGGCACTAGCGTTACCGAGCAGGAAGGAGTAGGCCTACTGTACACTATGTTAGATGAGAATATTATGTAGTAAGCCGACGGATGTTTTTTTTTTTTCTGATCTAAAACAATTTTATGAAATTCCTCTCGCAGGAGAAAAATAAATCTGTGTCCATCATAATAACTTCAGTTCTATCTGTGAATTTGTTTTTCTTGTGGTAAGTCTTCTGTAGCCCATTTCATAAAACACTTGCAATTGTTGTTTAGTGTCCAATTATTCTAACTACTATGGCAGCAGCTGTAATGCTCCATGCTGATTGGCTGTTGACCCACTAATTACAACAATAGCAAGTGTTTTATGAAATGGGCTACTGGGGCTTGTTTCATGAACTGGTTTTAGCTATGTACGTTGTCTGGCACAGAGCTAGGCCGCAATAGACCGCTTCTGTAATGTATGCAAATAATATGCGTATGACGTAAGACAATAGTAACTAGGTCCGGCAAACTCCGGCAAACTTAGCTTGCCGGACCTAGTTACTATTGTTAAGCTTGCCAACGCATACGCATACGTCATACGCATATTATTTGCATACATTACAGAAGCTGTCTATTATCTCTGCATTCAGAGTTCAGACCCGAAACAAAGCTTTTGAATTTCCAACGGCTATCGGTGCTCTGTGCGCGGAGATAATTGTACCCTAGCTCCGCGCCAGACAATATACATAGCTCCCTTTTATGAAACAAGATCCTGAATAACAAACTGTAAATACTAGACCCCCATTCACATTTTAATCAAATGCAATACAGTAAAAGTGGTCATTTTTACCGATTTTCAGAAAGGGCAAATGTTAAAACCTACATGTGCAAATGAAGCATATTTTGAGTAGAAAATACATGTACAGTACATTGTATAAGGTGAAGCAGTATTTTCTGATTTTTCAGTGTGACAAGAACCCCTTTTAAAGTAAACCTCGCAACTTTCCAGTCTCTCGTGTTCATGAAAGCTCAATTCGGATGCTATGAAGATCAAAGTATCCAAATTTGAATACTTTTTTATTTTTATGATTGAAAAATGTTCTGGGATGCTTTTCAATTAAATCTTAATAACTCCGTAATTCGGTGGATTCACAATACAGTGCACCACCTATCGGTTGCAGCGGACAGGCCGAAATCTGCAATGCCTCATGGGAAATGGTCGACATCGAAATATAAGGCCGTGGCGCGCGCGCGACTTGGTGGGTGACGACCGTGTGCTGTACTGTGCCTAGCTACTCTACCTGTACAACGAAGGGCTACACAGGCACACACGCGCATACGCATGCATAAACAAACGCATGGATGCACACACACACGCAGTAAGACAGCTGGGTCCGACATTTTTAAAATCCGCGTACCATGTCGGTAGCGTATTTTGGTGCTAGGCACTGATCTGTATACAGCTCAGTGGTGCCACTGATCTGTATACAGCTCAGTGGTGCTAGGCTGTACTGTGATGTCGACCCCGAAGTTGGAAATTTGCCTGTCCGCTGCAACCGATAGGTGGCGCACTATTGTGAATCCACCGAATTGGGGAGACATTTGAAAAATCAAAGAACATTTCACCATTCTGTTACCATAAGCCAAGCAAAAAGGTACAAGAGAAGTGTGAAAGCTCCGATTGATTTTGGTTGAATTTTACAGAGTTAATGGATCATATTCGCTCTGTATTAACCCAACCTTTAAAGGGGTAGTTCAGTTTTGGTAAGGCTGCGCTTTAGTAACCGAAACCTGCACAATAACACTACAAACTAATAGTTATAACTCCACCATGCTCGAAAGGTATAGAAAATTACAAACGACTAATTAAGAAGCCCGTTATCATTCAAAAAGAGCCATTAAAACACAAGAGGGCACTCTCTAAAAAAGCATTGGTTTCAACCATCAACAACTATTACAAAATCATTGATTAAATCAGAGCCCCAGATTTATTCCGATCGGATATATTTATTGATATTTCGGCCGTTTCTGAACCGATTTTGATCAAATAAAGTTTATTCTGCCATTAAAATTGTATGCTCTTTCAAATTTTACACTCAGTTTTTCATTACCTCACAAAAATTGTGTGCAGCACCCTCTATACCAAAACTGAACTACCCCTTTAAAATCAAGCATGCATGTTGCAAAGAGTGTTTTGACTTAATACAGTAAACATTTGTTTGTGTGTGCGTGTGTTTGGGGGAGGGGGGTGGAGACCATACAAATTACATTATGTAATGGATTTGTTTTATACAGTGGAGCCTCTTTTAAATGGGCTCTGTTGTGAGGTAATTTTGCAGGTCTAGGTTCTATGCATTTTATTATTTTTAAGCCCCAAATATGAAATATTTGATATAAGGTGTTACAATGAGGTTTCACTGTGATGGGGCTCTTTATAATGAGGTTCAACTGTATTATTTTGTCGAGTGTACATTTTCAGGTAAATATACATACATCCATCAACCCACATAAATGGCCTCGTTCACGCTCATTAAAAGTGTATAGAGCCATACATGCCATTCAACCAACAAAGTGATGGGAGCGAGCAATGTGTGTTGTGTGTGTGCAGTTGTCGGTACAAGAGTGTTGACATGGTCTACAGTGAAACCTCTTTATACAAGATCCCTGGGACCATGAAAATGACCTTTATCAGGTATCTTTGTTATATCGGGGTTATAAGGAGTTAACTTTGCTCGTCCAAGCCCTTTCAAGAGAGTTTTGTTATATCAGAGCTCTTTGTAACTAGGTTCCAATGTATAAACTCCTTGGAATAATTAGATTACATGTGCTTCATAAACAATTTCATTATCCTCAACATAAGCATAGCTGCCAACATTTGGAATTTTAAATTAGTAACATTTAAGCAAAACTGAATTTCATGTGCGCGAAGCACACATCACGAGCGCGAAGTCCCTTTAGCCGGGGTCCAGAGGTCGCTTTAGGGCTCTGGAGCGTGAAGCGCGGAGTGCATTGCGGCCGGAGTCCATTGCGGCCGGCGTCCATGGCCCTATTTTTCATCATTTTTGCACAATTACTAGGTATGATTTGGTCAGATTTACGTTTAAACGTCTCTATATGTTTAAAAACGTGAAAACAAATTTTTTTTCTTCAAAATTCGTAATTATAGAAGGAGTATTCGTAATTTCGTAAAGAGGGTGGGAAATTCGTAATTACGAATTTTTCGTAACAGTTGGCAGCTATGCATAAGGTACATGGATTAGAGACCGATATAAACACTTTAAAGATAGAAAGAAAAAAAACATATTGTTTTCTTTGATATGAGAATTTTATTCAATGAATCTATGAAACCATACTTTCCCAGTAAACAAACATTCTTTATAAGACAGACATTTTACTTTCCAGTTTGAGACATGTAGGGTGCATTCAATCCGTTTCCCTACAAATGCAGAATGCAATATCAACTACCCCCCCCCCCCCCCCCCCCAAAAAAAAAAAAAAGACAAAATAAAAAATTCAACAAACTACATTGTACTTGGCTTGAAATGCAGCCTACAAATTACAAAATATACTAGTGCTTGTTACCATGAAACAATTATATTGTAAACATATTTATGCAGGACAAATTTGCCATTGTGAAGAAAAAAGGGTCGCCTTCATAACTTATCTTGTCATAAGATACCAACAATGAATGCATAAAAGTACATGAAACAAATTTCCATTGTTATTTTGAAATTGGACTAATACATGTAAAAATCAAATGAGATGAAATAGCAACAGACTCTGACAAAGGAACAATAATAATATGCAGGGTGCAACTTGCCCGATTAGAGTGCCAGTGTTGGTATTTATGGGGGAAAAAGTGATGCACATAGGCTTAGTGTAAAGCCCGGCGCAGACAGAGCCGAATCGACCCGATCCGACTGGTTTTCAGTCAGGCTAGAGTCAGTTTCGCTCAGTCGGAGCCGATCCAACATGTAGAATCGGCCTCGAATGACCTCCGACTGGCACTTGACTGGAAAAACCGGAGTCCTGAGGCAGCACATACCGAGTTAATCAGGCTGAAAACCAGTCGGATCGGGTCAAGTCGGCTGTCTGCGCCGGGCATAATATGCAGTGCGAAAAAAAATAGCCTAGTTTCAAATGGCAAACCGCGGTGCACATCCCCACGCCCGACAATCTCTACTGAAACCCATTCCCAATGAATTATGATTCAATCAGGGCTCGACACTCGCACTGGCCAGTGAAATTGCACTTTAGGCCAGCAAAAATGTATAAAAAGTCATATTTTGGTGGCCCGATCGGGCAAGCGGACTTTTTACCCCGACACTGACAAAATTAGACAAATCTTGCTTTCTTCCATGGTCATGCTTCATCTATAATCACATGTTTGATCAGGAAAGAGTAATATTTGGAAAAGTAAAAAGTTTACTCATGAAATAAAATTGTTGGGCCAGTAAATTTGTCTTTGGGCCACCAGAAAAGGGGAAGATATTATTTCACCAGCACAACAGGGCCACTGACAAAAAATGGTGGAGCCCTGATTCAATACTACAAATCCACCTTGCATACAGTAGTTGTTGCTATGTCAGGAATAACTTTTTTTGTGAATAAATCTGTCTACATAATGTTGGCAAACTGGTCTACATGAAATATAAACACATAATTTTGAACAAAAATGGATACAAACTGAATGTTTATTTATGCACCGTAATTCAAATTCAAATACGGTCAGATTACAAATTATGTTTTTATCATTGAATTTTGACGTTATACATTAATTTTTACATTGTAGCCACCGGGCCTAGATCTGTGATTGTTCAGGGGGATAATACATTCATTCATCCCCACTTGAACAAAAGAACTTTCCATAGATGAATGCCAGTAAATGTAGCAGAAAATGAAAATTAAACCCAAAAAATATCTGGAAAATAGGCAACAACGACCAGTTCATTTTTGTATGTTATAAGATATAACTGGAAGGCACTCAACATTACATGTACATGGTGGAAATATTTAAACACCATTTTATATCAATGTGCTGGCATGCATCCTTTTTATCAGACATAGGGCCCCATTGCAGAATGAGATGCAATTGATTGTAAAGTCACAATTAATTGCAAGTCAGATCATGTGACTAAATGCACCAATCTGATTTCTGCAACTGCACTGGAAAAATCAGGCCATTGTTATCAAATATTGTTTTGGAGAAGTTAGCTTATTAGTGAAAATTTCGCATTTATGGGGAAAAAGTGATCAGAAATTTTTTTGAAGTGAAAATAATTTTTGCAAATATTTTCAGATTGCGATGAAAAAATCTCAATTTTGATTTTGCTGACAAAAGCCCGATTTTTCCAGAGCTTGGCCCTGTTGCAGAAAGAGTTCCAATCGATTGTAAAGTTGAAACTAATTGCAAGTCAGAAAATATGCACATATATGAACCAATCAGATTTGCAAATTCAGTCATATGATCTGACTTGCAATTATTTCCAACTTTACAATCGATAGTACAGTAATTCTTTCTGCAGCGAGGCCCTGGTCACGTTATGCATTATCTTCCTTTGTTGGAAGTTGCGACTTCCATGTGGTCTTGTCTTCCCTGACCATCTTGTGTGACACAAGGATTCGCCAAAGCTGATTTAAAGACGAGACAAAACACTGGAAATCATCCCTCTAAAAGAAAGAAACAGTTTGCAGATTCTAGAAGATTGAATGTTATACCAAAATGGAATAGTCTTTAGATAGGGATTTAGATCATTTAACTTGTTACAAATTACTTCCTTCTTCCATTATGCAAATTCATATAGTGTATTACTCTTTCAAAATTACAACAAAATATTGCAGATTTCATTAGATGAATCAATGCACAATCACAGCTTTGAGATGTGTGAAATTTATACACAATTTCTTAAATCAGCGAGTAATTACAGTAATATTATTTTCAGTCCCACTACAATGGACATACCTACATGTTCTAATAGTGTTACATGTAATACATGTTACATGTACTTTTTCTGTTTTAAAAGGCACAAGACTATATCTTAGAAAACTAGAAGTGCAAAAATGTCATCTTACTTGTTATCTCTATTTACAAACATACCATGATACATGTGCCATTGAAGAAAAGTGCAGCTTATAGAGAACTAGATTTTATTTCAAATGATAAAAAAATCATTCTTAATACGCATATTCTGCTCGCACTGCACAGACTCCACAGAGCTCGTTAATATGAACCATAATACAAGATTATTGTTAGTAACTACCAATCAACATGGTTAGCTGCAAATGTTTACAAATTGAAAATGAGTTAGCAAGAATTTTGTACAACAAGCAAATAATAATTCATTCATATACATTTTGTACTTCCAAGAATGTAAACGACTCCTTTCAATTCGAATCATAATACAGTACACATAGAAAGAAAAAAAAACAGAAACTAAATGGTATATTTGATGAAAAGAACATGTTCTACCATAAACCTGGGTGACTTTGGACACTTTTTTTTAGAAGGGTGTATTTTCATCAAGCCTCACTTTTTGGGAAAAAATTGTCATTTTATTAAATATACTCTTATAGGGTAATTTACAATGTCAGAAATTTGTTCTAAAAAGTGAGGTTTGATGAGAATACAACCCTCTCAAAAAGTGTCCCAAGTCACCCCGGTTTACGGTACCACAAGTGTGAAGTCACAATATTTGTTGCAACATAAAATGTAAATTTACATTCAAACCAAACATGAATCAATCAATGACAATGTACAGAACATAACACAGACATTTTGTCTCAGTACCCCATAACTACTGTTTTGCCAATTTTCTTTAAAGGGACCTATTAACATTGTCCAAATCCACAAATCTTACTTAGAACTCTTAGTGGTTCTCTCATAACCTGTTGTATGTGTATTACAAATAGAAGCATGGAACCGGTATTACATTTTCAAATTTCCCTCATCTTTTATTAAGATCTTAGCAAAAACTTTTTTGCAATCATAATTAATTGCATGTATATAATTTGCCCAACAGAACAAACGCCCTTTGAACATGACATCAAATACATATAACAGGCAGAGAAATATACTCATTAATAATTCTTTCAAAATAAACCAAATTCAATCAGATTAAAGGAACAGTTCAGTTGTGAATTTTAAAATATCCCATTGCCTTCGCAAATCTGGTGAGCACTGTATTAACTCTATGAGAATTGCAAAGTCTAGTAGGGAACAGGTTAACATAATCCATTGTCCAGAAGGCTGTTTGCAATAATATAAAACAATTAATAAGCTTTGTAACACTATTTTTTGTAGTATTTTGGCCAAATAAACTTGATTCATACTGTAAGATTTTTTATCTTTTTTAACCTGAACAAAATTGCAAACTAATTTTTCAGGAAAAAATAATCAAAATCAAATCAAAATTAAATTGCAACCCTCAAAAGGACAACTGAAACATACCGTTCAGATTTCATGATCTAGACACAACTACTCTTTACAGATGGGGCTCCCTGTACACATGAGTGAAAAAGTTGTACTTGTCACCACAGTTCTTGCCGCAGTGGTGACACTGGAACGGGTGTTCTTGGCCGTGCAGACCCATGTGCAGGGTGTGCATCACAAAATCTGTGAAGTAGATGCCACAGTGCTTGCAGCTAGAGAGTAAATGACCAGACTTCTCCATGCAGCTAACACAGGACTGGGAACTGGAGGGCTCTGTGTCATCATCCTCCTTGGTAGCACCAGACATGCTGCTTGGAGCATCCGCATCAGCGTCTCTAGAGGTGCTGGACATCTGGTAGGAGTGGTTGTTTCGAGATGCCGAGCTGGGGGTCGAGGTCGTTGCTCGCGCCTTGCGGGATGGTTGTGGTGTGGGCTGATCATCTGAATCGAAGCTGCCCTGGTACTGTCGTCTAGACAGAAATCCAGGCATTCCACGGGAGCTGTCTCTGCTATCTTCTTCGTCCAACTTCTCCATCTTGATTGGAGGATGCTGACTGGGGGAGTCATCGGGAAGAGGGCGCTTCTCTGCAGCAGGGGTCGCGACAAAGGAGCCTGAAGTGGCCTCTTGTGGATGCTGCTTGATGAAGTGGTCCTGGAGCTGGGAAGGGAGCTGAAAGAACGCTTTGCAAATAATGCACTGGAAGTTCTCTAAGCTACTGCTGGTCTGCAATTTGTGGGTCGGCCAATGACTGATAAGGCTGCGGACGACCGAAAAGGCCTTCCCACAGAGTCCACACTTGAAGAACTTTGCACCATCAGGGTCTGGGGGAGGCCCTGGCACACCGTGAACGCGGGTTATGTGCTGCTTCAGTCCCGAGCTATGAGTGAAAGCACGGTTGCAGATATTGCAGATGTGCTTCCTGACCTTATTGAGGTGGCGGTCTTTCATGTGGGCAATGACATCCTCTTTCTCTGTGCAGCGGATGGGGCAAGATGGACACTGCCACGTTCCTTTCTCAGACTGCACAAGAACCGATTCAATATCTGCCAACATGCTGTCAGTTTCATCAATAAACAGAGAAGGACTAGGTGGGGGCAAGTCCGCCTCGTACTGGCCGTTGCTCTCTCTAAAGGGAGAGAGAGCAGGTGGCCCGTCAGAGGCAACATCATCTCCATCATTATTCTCATGCTCTACCACATGGTCAGCAAGATCGACCTTCTCAAAGCAAGTGAAAGGACACATGGGGCAGCGGATTAGAGTTGCAGTCTTCCCGTCACTCTGGCCCTGGCAACTATTACAATGGTTTTCGTACTGCTTCCTGTAGAAGAAGCTCTTGCCACATTTCTCGCAGGTGTGCCAGTGCTTGGTCAAATCATCTTCAGTGGGGTGGGCACGCTTCTTGTGATTCCAGCAACTGCCCTTGGAAGAGAAGGACTGCTCACACTTGTCACACTTGTAGCGAAATTGCATAGCTGATGTCACTGGATTGGGCAGGCTCTCTCCTTTCTCATCTTCTTGGTCATCATCACCGTTACCATTGGCCTCATCCATCTTATTTTTTGAGGAGAGAACCCGGCAGATTCTTTCAAGAGGAGAAGGAGAATTGGTATCGTCGCAGTTTGAATTGGATACGCTTTCACCCTTTTCTTCTACTTGGTCATCGTCATCATCTTCCTCAGGTGTATCGATCTCTTTCCTCTTCAGCTTTACAATCAGACCACGGCGTTTTCCTTCAGAGGCGAGCTCCTTCTCTATATCCATGGAGACTGAAAACTTGATGTTATGCCATACATTTAGGAGCAAGGATGCAAGTGGATGCTTCTGCAGGGATCTGAATGAGAAATAAAAATACGAAATTATGAATAATACCGTGTAAGTCTACTTTTGTAGGGTTTGGGATCACCGTAGCAACTGGAAGTATTCAATTCTAAATGGCCTTCCCTGATTTTACTCATGCTAGGATAGTAGAATATCATGTGTTCCTTCTCTTGGTCATAGTGGGATTTTGAGAAAACTATAATCAGAAATGCTTTCATCACAATTATTTAGTTTCCTATGCTTACAAATTATATAAACCCCTAAAATAAATTTGCAAGGGTGCACATGAAATCTCTGCATAAGAGTGTTGGCCATCTTAGAATAAGATACACCACTTCCAGTTTCAGGGTCAGGTCATTCGAATTCACCCCTGAAATGGCAACAAGAGCACCTGAAAATCATGAGAGCCCTGAAACTTTACATAGAGTCCAATGCAAAACAAATTTTTAGAGTGTTATTTTCATGCAGGCAAGCTAGAAAAGTAGGCCCCCTAAAAATACATTTTAATTTGTTCCCTGATTTATAAAATGTATACATGTACATGAGCCAAACAAATATAATGTCTTTAGAAATTGATATTTATAACAGATCTTCTTAGGAAAAATTATTATTTGTTAACAAATCATGATACATCGATGTAGAGGCCACCTGTCTATATCAGCCAATCTGCCTATAGAGGCCACTTAAAGTGATCCCCTGCAGAGAAAAACACTGCAAAGAAACCTGGTTATAATGGTCATCTGTCTACAGTACAGTGGCCACTTTCTTTTTTTTCCTTTCATGGTCACCATACACAGGTTCGACTGTAATTAGCAAATTTCAGGCTGGCATGCCAAGACAAAATGTCATGTGACTTCATTACGTTACATGTAGGTCCAATTTTCACAAATTAAAGGGATAGTACAGTTTAGGTTTAGAGGGCGCTTCAATAAATAATTAATCTGTGAGGTAATGAAAGTGTATAATATGAAAAGGCACATGATTTTAAAGACAAATTAAGCTTTGTTTGATAAAAATCGGTTCAGAAACAGCTGAAATAATATTTATTCCAAAATATGGGTTTTTTTTAATGCAATTTCTAACGAACCATTCTAAAAATGGAACTATTCAGCTTGCCAAACTCAAAATGTTATTGTATTACTGAACATATACGGTAACTCAAGGCTCAACATTATCAGTGGCAAACATTGATGTCGGACCACCCAAAATTGAAAAAAATGCATCAGCAATTCTGTGCATGCACTGTATTGTGCAGACACAAATTTATTGTTTTATTGAAATATTTTACAGAAAATGTGTTGGTCAGAATATTTTTGTTTTATTTTTTTCTAAATTTTTTTTTTTTCTGGCCACCAAAAATTTGAAAGTGTCAGATTTTTGTGGCCCAAAGGTCCACTAGAAAAAAAAAAGATAATGTGGAGCCGACTTTTGTATGAGAATGCTGTGTGGGCTGCCACTGGCGCGTGGCACAGACACAGGTGTGCTGTATAACGGTGTAAATTTTTTTTTTTCACGAGGGCTATTTTTGTATTTTATTTGTTTTGATAAGTTTACTAACTAAAGATCCCATCCTACAAACTGAAAACGACAAGCATTCTCGGTCAAATGAAAACAGAAAAGAAAATTGTTCATGCATGGAACTATGAGTGACTATACTCTATAGTATAGTCTAGACAGCGAGGGCGATTTTGATCAACATTATCATTTTGTTCGCCTGTGTTTTGGCTCACAGGGGGGATTTCAAAGGTTCAGGGGGTGAATCGTCCTTTGCCCGTGTATTTTTTCGCTGGTGTAAAATGCTTAGGCTAGGGCGCTTACTTTCTTTGGGAATGATGTGAAACTTTAGTTCAAACTTAAAGTTAGTCATAGTTAGTGTTGTTGATTTCGGGAGTATTTACTACCCGGGACTCGCGATAATTTTTCGGGCGAGTCCCGGGTACCCGAAATTTACCCATTTGTTGATTACACGATCGGCATGTCACGCCAGCTGGGAAAACCTGTTCATTCAAGTGACAAAAATTGAGCGCATTTATGTCACTTGAATGAACATGATAACTCTTGCGTTCACTTAGGGGACTTGCTTTTTTTTCTCGGGAAATCGAGTATCGATTTTTGCGCCCGGGACTCAACATTTTTCGGCGGGACCCGGGTACCCGGGACTCATCAACAGCACTAGTCATAGTGCTGTTGATGAGTCCCGGGTACCCGGGTCCTGCCGAAAAATGTTGAGTCCCGGGCGCAAAAAAAAAAGAAAAGCAAGTCCCCTCATTGAACGCAAGAGTTATCATTTTCATTCAAGTGACAAAAATGCAGTGCATTTTTGACAATAAATCATCTTCTAAAATACAGCAAATTTGTATGATTCGTATTACATGTACGTAGTTCAGGCGCAGCAGCGAAAACCGCATGTATACACGTGTTGCGGTTTTTCGCTGCTGCGCCTGAACTACGTAATACGAATGGAAAATGATATTGTATCGGGAGTCATTGATTTATTGCATGTACACAATGTCAATGATAATCGCTCGTCGGCAGAAAATAGCCAAAAATAGTGGCGCAATGCCAATAACATTCAGCGAAGTGTGTGTTGAAGATATGATCGGTCACCGAGATCATTAATGTCCTATTCTAAACAGAAATTTTGTAATCGAGGTTTCTTTTTCATTTTATTTTTTCACACCAGCATGACCAGGTCGAATACCCACCCAGGTCATGCACATGCACTATCTACAATCTATGGAGACTATGCGTTCTAGATCGACAAATCTATCCGTTTTCATGGCCTCTTTTACATTTCATTCAACATTGCAGTCTTTTAATTACTGTCGGCCATTAAAAGACTGCAATTAAATGTAAAAGGGGTCATGAAAACGATAGACTGATCTATTTGTCGATTGCCTTATGGCAATGCAGTTCATGCCAGTCAGTAAAATACTAAAACTGATTAGTAAAGTCTAACTAGTCTAATCAAACACAGTCAAACATGAAACATCAAACTCAATACCAAGGACCAAAGCCAAAGAAAGGCAAAGCCAAGCCAAGGCAAATGGCAATGCCAAAACCAATGCCAGTCATTGGCAACGTTTGAATATGAAGGATGAAGGCAGAACTACCTCCATATCCAAATCCAATTAAAGAATTTATAAATTGATCACGTCGATCGAGCTCGAGACGAGGACGATCGACGAGTCGAAGTACAGTACAGAGTCCGAAAAAACGATTAAATTTTAGCCTATTTTAGGCACATTAATACATTATTCATGGCACACAGACGGAGGAATTCACCCCTATAGTCAAAACAATATTATTTCGGGTAAATGAGAAGTTAGAAAAATAACAAAATCGACATTCAAGCCGAGAACTGTTGCCTTACCATTCGACTTCGCAATCCTTGCCGAACGCCAACGAACGATGTGTGTGTAAAAAAGTACTGCGTGATCGTATGTCGTTTTAACATGCATATTTATACCGTACACACACAATACACGCGGCGTTCAATGCATGCATTGATCGAGCTGCTGGCCCGTGTCTTTGCCCATATGCATCCATGTGGATTTCCCGCGCCGAAGCTCGCGGAGGAACATCGACGCGGTTCGTGGCTGACCAACCGAGCTCAAAGTCGACATCGATTGCATGGTCCTAAACAAAGGGGCTACGGCGCATGCTCCTAATAGACGCATATCGCATACGGGTAATTCGATGACGTGGCAACAATTTAGGCTAGCCATTTCGCCAGGCAATCGTGGTTGCTACAACTTGACGGAAGTCGGGGATGATCTTCCAATATAGTTGAGCATGGGGCACGGCCCGGCGGGGGGGGGGGGGGGGGGGGGGGGGCACTTATGTACATACCACGACCTGATGACGACGCAACAGGCTCGATTATAGACCTCATTTTCAAACTGCGCTAATGCCATGGTTAGCGTGAATACCATCCCTAGTCCGGTATCATCCGACCATAATACAGACTGTCCCAGAAAAAAAGAAACCGGGTTTCATTGCAAAAATGTTTATATGTTATAATGAATAATTTCCTTGATGATATATCTGAAAAGCTCTGTGTCTCTTCTTTCATTTGATATACAACTTATGGCACATAATTCACGCATGACTGAATTAGAACGATGGAAAGTGGTATTACCAAAATTCCATTTGCACGCAGAAATTGCAAGTTTGGGTGAGGTTTTGGGGTGAGTTTTAAGGGTAGTAAACGTACTTATTTTGAAAAAGGACAAACACCGCATAAAACTTCATTATTTTATCTTTTATATGACACCTCATGATCAAAAAATAAATGATTTATGCCAGAGAACGAGTACAATGAAAACATGCTTGATTCCAGCCCAAATGACTAACTTTCCTGATCTAGCCTGTTTCCCATGTTTTTCCTGATCCCCATGTGTTTGTGTAAATTCACTCATGCATCAACGTCCATTGTCAGCTGCTAAGCATGTCTTCATTGTACTCGTTCTCTGGCATAAATCATTAATTTTTTTAGCATGATGTGTCATGTAAAAGATAAAAATATGAACTTTTATGTGGTGTTTGTCCTTTTTTTAAATAAGTATGTTTACAACCCTTAAAACTCGCCCAAACTTAAAATGTATGCGTGCAAATGGAATATTGGTAACACCACTTTCCATTGTTCTTATTCAGTCATGCTTGAATTATGTGCCATGTACATCAAATGAAAGAAGAGACACAGAGCTGTTCAGACATATCTATATCATCAAGGAAATTATTCATTATGACAGAAAATTTCTGCCATGAAACCCGGTTTCGTATTATCTGGGACAGTCTGTATAGTGGACATCCGCTTCAGATCCATGAAACCTCAACCTATATACATCTGTGCTCCGAACGTTCCTGCGCGTGAAACAGGGTGACTTAATCAAGTCTGAAAAATCTACTTCGTCTGCTACCCTGGGATGCCCTCCTCAATGCTGATGATCCGGACAACTGCTGTGCGACCTTCACAGACCTCTTCCACGCAGCTGTGAAGGAATCATAGTCATCAAGGAAACGAAGATCTAGATGTTCTCCATGGATCACCGACGAGCTGAAGAAATGTATAACTGAAAAACACTCGTTGTTCAAAAAGGCAAAAAGATCTTTGGACCCTAATGACTGGAATAAGTACACATCTGTTAGAAACACATTTAAGGCATTGTCTAAAAAACTGTATTGGGCATAATATGTTAATACTCTCTTTACAACTAAAGATAATCCGCCGGTCGAAAAAACAGTTGAAAATAGCGAAAAATTGCTTTTGTTCGTAGTCGTAAGCAGTCACCCCCTCCTCCTAAGTTTAGATACAATGACCACCTCCTGTCCAAGCCAGCAGAAATAGCATCTGCCTTTAGCTCTTACTTCTCTTCTGTGTTTGCACCACCGACTCCACTCCCTCCTGTTGCTCTTCCTTGCCCCCTTCCTATCCCGTCTTTCACTGAATTGTCTGTGACAGTGCCTGATGGTTATCGTGCTCAGCTCAAAAGCTCAAAAGAAACAAATCTCCAGGTCATGATGGCATTATGTATAACGTTCTTATAGCTCTTGAAGTTTCACTTCCCTTGACTATTCTTTTCAATTCGTCCTTGTCTGCAGGTAGAGTACCAGTGATGTTGAAACAGGCTCACATCACTCCAGTTGTCCAAAATGGCGACCGGTCCTCTGTTAACAACTACCGTCCAATTGCATTGACATCAATATTGTGCAAACTACTAGAAGGCTTTGTTTGCAGCGCCATGCAGGATCACCTTGATACATACATAATTTTATGGCCTTCTGAATAATCAGCAACACGTCTTTTCTAAAGGTCGGAGTTGTGTTACCCAACTAATTGTCAACGTTTTGCATTCTTGGCATTCTATCCTCGACAGTCGCCGTCCACCACGCATTGATGCTAGTTTCCTCGATATGTCCAAGGCGTTTGATAAGATGCCCCACCATTTTCTCCTCTCCAAATTAGCCACAAATTTCAATATCCGTGGTAACATTTGGCAGTGGATCTCATCCTTCTTATCAAACCGCCAGCAAAGAGTCCTCTTCCTTGGTCACACCTCTGCCTGGACAGGGGTATCATCCGGCGTACCCCAGAGTAGTGTTCTTGGACCTAAGCTCTTCAACCTTTTCGTTAATGACATTTCTGCTCATATATCTCCTCCCATTGTTCCTTGTTTGCAGATGATATAGTGTTGTTTAAAACAATTACTTCATCTGATGACGAAAACGTTTTGCAAAAAGACATCGACGTCTTACACCAATGGGCAATTACTAAGTAATGGTTATTCAATCCAACGAAAACAAAAGTAATGCACATTACTAGAAACTTAGAAAGCGTGCATTTTTACGTCCTACATACAAACTTGGCGAAGTAGTGCTTACATCTACCCCTTCATTTCAATATTTAGGAGTAACGATTAGTTCGGATTTGTCGTGGAATACCCACATCACTACAATAACTGCTCGAGCAAATAGACTTCTAGGATTTATCAGGGTTATATAGCCCGAGCCCCGAGGTGCCTCCACTAATGCCATCTTCTCCTTATACAAGTCCTTGCATGGTGCTACCTATACTCGAGTATATGGCGTACCTGCATGGCACCCCATAACATTGGCACAAATTCAACAGGTTGAGCGCGTTCAACGGACAGCTACGCGCATAGCACTTAAACAGATGAGTGGTGAGATGGCCTATGCCGATAGACTTAAAGCTCTCAATAGACCGCTTCTGTAATGTATGCAAATATTATGCGTAGGACGTCAGACTCCCCGTTGGCAAGCTTAACAATAGTAACTATGTCCGGCAAGCTCCGGCAAACCTAGCTTGCCGGACCTAGTTACTATTGTTCAGCTTGCCAACGGAGAGTCTTACGTCATACGCTTATTATTTGCATACATTACAGAAGCGGTCTATTGGTTTACATTGTCATCAAGGAGAGACTATCTCCTATGTTCCTTTTCTTTCAAATGTCTATCTGGTGTATGTGATTGTTCAATGCTCTCTGGAAACATAATTGTGAATCCTCGACACCCTGACAGTTTGGCGTTTCAACATCTAACTTCTATAGAACACAATCTCTTTTGTGTTCGCCATCACGTCGTTTGCCTATACAGGGTGGCCCACAAATAACGGAACGGGGTAGGCGTACTTGCCATACTAAAGACTCATGATGCCCTCCATACTGCATCGAGTAACGATCAACCGTGCGCCATTGTGAGTGTGCGTTCAGCTGTGTATAGAGAAGAAAGGTACTAACAATGGCGCATGCATTGAACGTTACTATGTTGCTATGACGGGCATCATGTGTCTTCATTATAGCAAGCACCCCGTTCCGTTATTTCTGGGCCACCCTGTATAGAGTGTGGAACAGTCTGCCCCAGTCTGCCATCTAGTGTCAAAGATTCTGCCATTCTTTCACCTTTCCCTGCATTCCTTTTCCTTTTAAAGTCATCTATCCTCTCTGTTCAATAGGTTGCAATAATTTGATATGCAACTTCGCTTTAGTATTGTTCCTTGCCATTTTACACGGTCTGGGTCTTATCATAAATAGTCGAGGACGTATACTAATGCCAAATTCCTTTATTACCGCGAAACATGTAAGCATGTTTACTTTGTATAACTCATACATAATACTTTTTCCGTATATCCATATAAATATGAGCCACATTAATTGTTAGAATTATTCTTTAACTTATTCCTTTTAAAGTTGTCTATCCTCTCTGTTCAATAGGCTCATTTTGGCTACCAAGGTTATTAAGTTGCAATTATTTAATATGCAACTTTGCTTTAGTCGATGGAGCGGTAATACTAATGTCCAATGTCTTTATTACCGCGAAACATGTATACAGTGCATGTTTTCTTTGTATATTTTCCGTATATCCATATAAGTATGAGCCACATTAATTGATATAATCGTTTCATCAATGCATTCTCTATTATATGTGGTTACGTTAATTTAGCTAAATTTGGACGTTGATAGATCTTCGTATACGTTTATTGTTACTTATGTTCCGTAATGCTGCATCTTCTGGAGCCAGTGTGTGAGGGTTCATAGGGCAACAGTAATGTATATATACTTTACTTTTGTGAACCCTGGCCCACACACTGCTCCTCACTATTTTCTTTGTCTATTTTCTTCAGTCTTGTAACTTTTATTTTTGTATTATGTGCATATATAGTTGTGTTGTATTTTACATTGTATTATGCTTTTTGGTCGAATAAATAATAATAATAATGTAAGACGTGTACATCCCAGCTAGCCACCTGACGTTGGGCCGATGTCGGAATTTGGTTGTCGGATGTCGGCATATTGCCGTTGGCTCGAGGTTAAAATGTCCGCCAGCCCAACATCGTCACGACGTCATTTTTGTGATATATTGGCATAAGGTCATTTTCCGACAATGGCCCAACATCATGTCATGAGATGATGTTGGGCCATTGTCGGAAAATGACGTTATGTAAATACGATGATTTTTTTTATTAAAAAAATGCTTACACTTTTTCAGAAATTTTCAAAAGCGGTTTTTAAATAGTTGTTGATGATCTCTCTATTTAATCATTATTTCAACAAAACATCACATGCATAACTTTGTATGAAAAATGGATGGAACCAATGCCTTATTAGAGAGCGCCCTCTTGTGTTTTAATGGCGCTTTTTGAATGATAACAGGTTTCGTGCAGAACAAAATAGGAAGGCGAATAGAAGCAATGAAATAAACATGGCTAATAATTGGTCGAGATTCTCACAAGATGTAGGCATGTTTTCTGTGGATGTGTGTGTGGGTGTCTGTGCACGCGTGTGTATGTGTGTATGTAAGTGCTTGTATAGGTGTTTTTTTTTTTTTTTTTTTTTTTTGTTTGTTTGTTTGTTTGTTTTTTTTTGGGGGGGGGGGGAATATTTTGTTCTCTCCTATTTTCCCCTTTTTTATGTTTATGCTTTCTTCATGCATGCATGTTTCATGCTTTATTTGATGTAAATAGTAAAAGTTAATTTGTACTATTTAGATGAATGTAAGATCATATTATATACAATTATGTACATGCAAATTATTTTATATATTAATCTTGTTATTGATTGTTATTTTGTTATTGTTTGGAGAAAATAAATATCTTTGAAAAAAAAAAAAAGGCTTTTTACTTAGTCGTTTGTATACCTTTCGAGCATGGTGGGGTTATAAAATATTAGTTTGTTAAGTTACTGTGCAGGTTTTGGTTACTAAAGTTCAGCCTTACCAAAACTGTACTACCCCTTTAAAAATATGGAAAGCTGTTAATTTCATTGATTTTTGGGGGGTAAAACTCCTTTAAAGGGGTAGTACAGTTTTGGTAAGGCTGAACTTTAGTAACCAAACCTGGCCAGTAACATTATATTAAACTAATAGTTATAACTCCACCATGCTCGAAAGGTATACAAAATTACAAACGACTAAGTAAAAAGCCCATTGTCATTCAAAAAGAGCCATTAAAACACAAGAGGGCGCTCTCTAAAAAGGCATTGGTATTACTGGACATTTTTCATAAAAAATTATGCATGTGATGTTTTATTGAAATTATGATTAAATAGAGAGATCATCAACAAATATTTAAAAAACACTTTTGAACATTTTTGAAAAGGTTTATGCATTTTTTTATTTTTTTGAAAAATTCATCTAATTTATTATTTGGGCCCCAAATAGTTATAAGATCAGATATATTTATTGATATTTCAGCCGTTTCTGGACCGATTTTGACCAAATAAAGTTTGTTGTCTCAAATTTGACACTCAGTTTTTCATTACCTCACCAAAAAATTGTGATGTGCAGCGCCCTCTCTACCAAAACTGAACTACCCCTTTGGGCATACAATGTTGTTTCAAATCATTAATATTTTTCTATTATCAAGGAGATTTCATGTTATTCATGTAAAATTTATGAAAAGTCTAAAATACTTGCATGTTCTCTTATGTTCTTCAATGGCTTTCCATACTTTTTAACTTAGGATCTTTGTGAAACAACCCCCCAGGTATTTTGTAGTTTTAGTCTGCTCCTTTTTAGTCTGCTTCCCGTTTCAGGGTTTTTGTAGCTCTAAAGATCCTATATTTTGTGCTTGTAGTCAGCACGGAGTTCCGTGAGGCACCCCCCCCCCTGGGGGGCACGGGAGTACCCCCCCCCCCTCGAGCTCCCCACGTTTTCCTTGATATGAAGGATGCACAGGGCCATATACCGTCTCTATATATCGGATGTTTACCCCATTTTGTATGGAGCGAATCGACCGTCCATACTAGTGGAATATTGAAGTCCGATTTTTCCGACTTGTGTATTGTATAAATTCGAACATTGAGTCGGAGTAAAACATTGAACCAAGTAGGATTCGAACCAGGGATCTCTAGCATATCAGTCTTAAGGGGAGGGCCAATGTCGAAAAAAGTGACTTTAGGTTGCCAGATCTTCACAACAAGTTTAAACCGATTCTAATTGCAAGTATTTTTAATAAGGCAACATAATTCAGAGGTCTACCTCAACATTTTTGTTGCGAACACCTCCAAATCCAAGATGGCGTCCAAAAAGGCAGCCGTTTTGTATTGCTATAGATAATTGGCGAGATTTCCCAAACGACACCTTATATCAAGATTATTCTGCAATCATTTTAAAGACAATTAAATTTCCTATAGCCTGATACCAAACACCGTGAGGTTCAGGATATGTATCACGGTCATTTTTAGCCCCAAACTCAAATTTTATGAATTTTCCCCCCAAAATATGAAATTATTGATTTACATAATTACATATAAATCAATAATTGTATTAGCAGTCAATCTAATACTTTTCAAAAAACTGTCCAATGATATCGGCAATACACCCTGACAATTTCAAGTGTATACCGTATCTGAACAACAAGTTATAGTACTTTGAAGTCAGCATTAGCTATCCACAAAATGGGTAGTTTTGCATGATTTCTCATGCTATACAGGGTGTCTCAAAAATGTGTAATCTTAATAAGAGGATTTGTATACCAAATGATTGCGTCAATCTTGGGACACCTTCAGTTCCAGTTATGAACAAATACAAAAAGAAACACAATTTCTTGTAATATGATGAATATTTCACCATCATTATGTATAGTCCGCGTAGATGTTGTGTTGGTCCAGTATATTTTGTTTAACTGCATTTATCATAAATCAAACGCTAAAAATGAACTTAATTCCACTCCACATGAAGCATTCCAGTCAGCTGCATACTGACGCGCATGCCATGCATATTGCGAATTTGAATCATACTGGGTGTCCATGATGTGTTTAAAACAGTATCAAGATCATGCTCATTATCTTTAATAAGTGTCTTACTGAAGGACTGAAGTACACAATATTCGGGACGTACTGTAATATGTGCAGAGCGTATCTAGCTTCGAACACCATCTTGATCGCGAGGAACGCACCATTCATGCCCCTCATATCTTATTACATGTACCTGGAGACCATAAAGGTCTATACAATTTGTCTGACTCAGTATTAAAACAAAACAATCGGCAATTGCTACCCGCGAAAAGCCTCAGCAAGCCGAATGTTTATTTTGTTGCACTACACTGTACTCGTGTAACCATGGTAACAACAGCCGATTATGGACAAAGATATACTAAATCAACAAATATTCACTTTAAAAACTTAAAAATAGCAGCTATATAGGGTGTTATTTTACATGTGATTTGTTTTCCTCCATGTTCACGCGAAAATCAGTGTGCATAATGCGGCTTGTAGTAGCCAAATATATGATTTTTTATATTTCTATTGTTGTTGTTACTACGGTTACAAATGTACATGGTGGTACAACAAGTTACCCTAAGATAAACCTAATAGCCTATTCAAAGTGTTTTCCGAACCCTGAAAAAGTCTAGCTAACTGTGGTGTTCCGAATAATAATCATGTTAAAAACATAAGTATCAAGATATGGTCGATCCAACTGTAAATGACGAGCGCCTCCCATTCAAATATTGCACTATGCACTTTGCATGATGGATTTATTATTGCAGTGAAATTGCCGATACACTATTTTCGTGTACTATTGCAAACCGATGGCGGCATATTAATGACATAAAAGAAGAAAACTGAAGGTTTGGATAACAAATGGTATCAACAATATGTCATTATTTAGGAGAAATTCTTGAATAAAGTCCGTAAACAAGAATTACATTTATTGGGGCACCCTGTATAGTGTTCGAAATCGTACAAATTGGCTGTATTTGTCGATATAAAATGCTGAGTTCCAAGAACTATAACTTTTTGTTCAGATACAATATACACTTGAAATTTTTAGAGAGTATTGTTAATATAATTGGACAGTTTTTCGAAAAGTATTAATTCAACTGCTAATACAATTATTGATATATGCCGAATTATGTAAATCAATAATTTCATATTTTTGGGAAAAAATGCCTAAAATTTGAGTTTGGGGCTAAAAATGACCGTGTTACATATTCTGTAACCCATTGTGTTTGGTATCAGATTATATGAAATTTGATTGTCTTTAACATGACTGCAAAATCATGCCTATTCCAGGTGTTGTTTGTGAAATATTGCCAATAATCTATAGCAAGTCAAAACGACTACTTTTTTGGACGCCATCTTGGATTTGAAAGTGTTCGCAACAAAATTGTTGAGGTAGACCTCCGAATTAATTTGTCTCACTAAAAATACTTGCAAATGAAATTGGTTTAAACTTGTTGTGGAGATCTGGCAACCTAAGTCCTTAAGGAAGCCACTTTTTCGATGTTGGCCCTCCCCTTACTAGCTCTCTACCGACTGAGCTATCTCAATTTCGGTTGGTTGGTTGGTATTGGTTTTTAGGGGTATATAATTATAATATACCCTAAAATTAACCCTTACCCTACCTAACCCTAATGTTAGTGGCTATATAGGTCAGATGTAGTGGATAGGTCAGATTTAGTGGCTATAGGTCAGATTTAGTGGCTATAGGTCAGATTTAGTGGCTATAGGTCAGATTTAGTGGCTTTAGGTCAGATTTAGTGGCTATAGGTCAGATTTAGTGGCTATATAGGTCAGATTTAGTCAATTAGTGGCTATAGGCTATTAGGTCAGATTTAGTGGCTATATTAAAGCCCTCTACAGACAGAGCCGACTCGACCCGATCCGACTGGTTTTCAGTCGGATCGGCGCAGTTTTCAGTGCCTCGCGACACACATTTTGCCAGTTGAGAGACAGTCGGATGCAAGTCGGGGCCGATTCAACACGATGAATCGGCTCCTTCCGGCCGGGCCCGACTCTAGCCTGATTGAAACCAGTCGGATCGGGTCGAGTCGGCTCTGTCTGCAGAGGGCTATTAAAATAGTCTATTATAACTCGAATTGAATACGCGCGCTTTGATCTCCATTCAAGTCGCCCGATTCCAATTAAACGGGCATATCTTATGCGTTAGTGCCATAGTAAACCTGTTTGGGGAAAAAAATTCGCCCCCCGTCCCCCCGTCCCCCCTCTCGCCCCTTTCCCCCATCCAGGGTCCATCCTCTAGCTAGCTACGCGTACACACGTATACCATGGATCCGATCGACGAGCTACCGTACGCGTACTGACCGGCGTAATCGCCGCAGCCGCGTAAACGTACGCCGCATGCCGACTTTGAGCAACATAATTTCAACAAAATAAAAAACGGGTGCAAAAACGGCCAGAGAAACAAGCAGAATAATGGCCAGAAAAGATCATGGGAGATGCCCCAAACGGTAAAATTCTCCAGTGATCAGGCAATGAAAAGTTCTTTGTAAGCAATCAGTGATATAACAAAGATGCTCGGAAGCGCAAATCAACCAAAAGCCCCCAAAATTCCACCGATAATCCCATCGAAAGTCCGTGCATGCACTGTAACATGCATCCAACCAATAACACACTGCCAAAGGCCGGTGTCCCGGTCCTGTTAGTCCCCCGCGAGGATAGTCCGGCCTGACGATTCCCGCGCGCGAAAATTGTCTCCCCTGCTTATTTTTGGCTGAGGGGACGAATTTCGCGCGCGGGGATTGTCTGCCGCAACCGTAAAGCGCTGGTCTGCTGGGTCCCCTTCCCGCGTAAGAAGTCTCCCCTTTTCGTGATAAGGGGGCGGCGTGAGCGGTCTCCTCTTTATTGTCGTGATAGTGTACGTATTAAGGGGGGAGGCGTGAGTGGTATCTCCTTTATTGACGTGATGAGTGAGTGGGGGGGGGGGGGGGGGGGGGGGTCTGCTCTTTATTGTCGTGATAGTGTACGTATTAGGGGGGAGGCGTGAGTGGTATCTCCTTTATTGACGTGATACAAGTATGGTGTGTATCAGCAGGGGATGGCGTGAGCTGTCTCCCTGAGTGAGGGAGGGGGGGGGGGGGGGGGGGGGGGCTTGTGATCATGTGTGATCCTGTGCACTAGATTGGTGTGATAGTGAATTAGAGGTTTATACAATTCGATTTATATAGCGCCTATTATAGAAATTATCTCTAAAGGTAGCATGAGCTGTCTCCCCATTATCCAATTGATAGTATATTATGATAACAATAATCATAATAATAACGTTAGAACCATCCTTAGGGCGAATGCTATAAAAATCAACCTTAGGGGGAATTTAAGAAATTTGCTGATTTAAGACAATTAACCATCATATTTCCATATGTTCTTCATGAATTAGATACTGTTTGATTATATGCACAATTCTGAAATATTTGTTTGAGATTCAGAATGAACATAACAAACATAATTATTTTGGTTGCTTGAAAAATTCCCCTTAAGGAAAACCAAGCACTAGGTAGACGTTAAGGGGAATGTTTATATTTCCCCTTAAGGAAAACCAAGCACTAGGCCGATCGTTAAGGGGAATAATGTTTATATTTCCCCTTAAGGAAAACCAAGCACTATCTTTAAGGGGAATGTTTATATATCATCAAGGAAATGCTCTAAACAACGTCTTAACACCATCTTCAATGGCCTGGTTGGAGCATCTACGGTAACGAATATCATGAATCTTGATTTTGAAGCTGAATAATGAACTGAATTTGAATAATGACACCGACTAGCTGCCAGCCGACCTACGTAGTCCCACACACTACATCGTGAGTTAGTACTTACATGTATATGCAATACAATACGTTGATCACGCAAAGTGCATGTTTTTTCAGTTGACTCGTATGATATGAATTTACGTCCGTTTGCATTTGAATAAACTTTAATATTGATCATCATGGCCGACACTGTTAATGTGACAACAAATCTTGACGATTCTTACGATGTTGAAACTGAAATCATGAATACACCTGCAAGTGCAAACACAAGAACATCAAAACGAACTGCATCTGCATCCACAAGCCAGAAGATTAAAGGGAAAAAGTCTTCAAAAAAACAACCCTCAAGCCAAAAGAAATCAGACAAGTCAAAACCAAGCTTGAACTGTGCGCAGTCTGATTTCTCGGGTTTTATAAAAACAACTACTACAGGATACTGACTTCACAAAGCTACTACAGAATTGTGTAGCAAAGATTGTCGCAAACACAATCGTTGAAGTGAAGGAACATCTCTCTAAACGCATCTTAGAAACCGAAAATAGACTTGAAAATCATGATGGAATTCTACTAACCATGCAGAACTCACTAGATGAGAAAGCCCAAGAAGTGAAAGCCTTGTCAAAATCAGTCAGCGAGATGAAAGACCACATCGATGCCATGCAGAACACGTTACATGATGCAGAACAACATAATCGAGGGAACTCCATCAGGCTGACTATGGGGTTCCAGAAGCGGTCGGAGAAAACACTGACCGAGCTGTCATCCAAGCGCTCAATTTAAACCTTCCCTGCTCACTCTCGCCGGATGACATCGAAAGCAGCCATAGATCGGGGAAGCCTCGTGTCTCGGGTCCTGGAAGTGGAAACAAGACATCTAAGCCGAGACCCATTCTCATCAAGCTGTGCTCCTACAAGAAAAAAATCGAAATCATGAAAGTGAAGAGAAATCTGAAGAGAACCGGCCTATCTGTACATGAAGACCTTACTAGCAGGATTGTATACAATAAATTGATACATTTTGTTGATAAACACAATATTTTATACAGTAAACAATTTGGATTTAGAAAAGGATATAGTACTAATCATGCCCTCATTGATTTTACAGATAAACTTGCCAAAGCCTTTGAGCAAAAAGAAACAGTTATAGGACTTTTTTTAGATTTGTCAAAGGCATTTGATTGTATTGATCATTCTATTTTATTACAAAAACTTAATTTTTACGGAATAAGACTCTAGGTATCGCATTAAAATGGTTTCAAAGTTATTTAAGTAATAGGACACAGTATGTATGTATAGATGGTCATAATTCACAGTATAGAAATATTTCTGTTGGTGTACCTCAGGGATCTAACCTGGGACCTCTTTTGTTTTTGCTTTATGTTAATGATTTGCAATATGTAAGTGATGTTTTATCTGTACTTTTGTTTGCTGATGATACGAGCCTATATGTGTCGGGTAAAGATTTAGAACATTTAAATGATGTAATTAATGTAGAAATGGGTAAAGTGCAATCATGGTTTATAGCTAATAGACTCCAAATTAATTACAGTAAAACATGTTATATAATATTTAGACCACATCATTTAGATATTAATGAAGATTTGATAAATATTCAATTAAATGGGGTTGTAATAAAGCAAGTAAAATGTACTAAATTTCTTGGTGTATTTATAGATGAAAAATTAACTTGGAATGAGCATATTAGTTATATTTCTTTAAAGATTTCGAGAATAGTTGGAGTATTAAATAATTTGAAATATATTTTGCCTTTGCGAATTTTAGTGAATATATATAATAGTATGGTTTTATCACATTTAAGTTATTGTAATATTGTATGGGGCAATTGCTCATTTTATTTATTGAATAGATTGTTTTTATTACAGAAAAGGGCTGTCCGTGCGATTACTAAATCACATTATTTAGCACATACACATGATTTATTTTTGAAATTGAAAATATTAAATGTATATGACATAAATAAATTGCAGACTGCATGTTTTATGTATTCATATTTCAAAAAATTATTACCTCCCCTTTTTGATGGATATTTTAAATATAATAGGGATGTAAATGTGTATAAAACAAGGAACTCACATAAAATATATACTCCGTTCTGTAAATATAAATTTTCTAGATCAATTATTAGTTATCAAGGTGCGATAGTGTGGAATGATTTACCTGATGAACTCGAACAGTGTCCAACTCTAGGTAATTTTAAAAGGAAGTATAAAGGATTATTGAATTATACGTTATTACAATAGATCCATAATTTAAACGTCTGCTTTTTACGTGTGTTTTTGTAATTAATTTTGATATTTATTTCAATAAGTTGTAGTTTAAAAAAGGGAAAAGGCCTTGACAGGCCAATGGCCTTTGCCTTTCCCTCACATCCTCTACGGCTTATTATTATGATTTTATCATGTCCTTGTATAGCTGTGTGTAGATGTTTTAGATGTTTGTTTATACTGTTTTCTATACTGTTCCCTATGTATATATATTTTGATGTATATTTTGATGTATTTTTACTGTGATGTGAAATAAACTGAACTTGAACTTGAGAATAATTTCATATTTCCCCTCTTAGTGAAAAGTGACCATAAGGGAACCACTGCTATTTACTGGTTCCATACGGGCCAACCATTTGCGAGTGCGCTAATGCAGCTATTCATGCGCACGTTTGTAAACAATAGATTCCCGGGCGATTCATTCGCTCTGCACACGTTGCAATTCACCGCACACATAGCAGTCTGCGTAATTCAGACCGCATGAACGCATGCTTTAGAATGGTGATGCGTTTCCAAGTTTTTTTTTTCTTTTTCTTGGAAACATATTTTTGTGAACTTGTTGATGTAATGGAATACTCAAGATGTTACCTTTCTTTAATAAGAATATGATTTTTGGGTGGTGGTACCCTGTAAGGAACTTTCAATACAAATTTCTTCATAGGATAATCTCAACAAACAAATTTTTATTTAAGATAGGAGTAAAATCGTCCCCAATGTGTAACTGTTGCAACATTCATATTTACAAACAATTACTCATCTATTTCTTAAATGTGTACCGTAACAGTGATCTCTTTTTGGAAAGACCTGAATGAATGGTTGATAGTTAATAGGATAATGAATGAATATTTCACTCACTCTGATCTATGTTTTGGAGTAGTAATTTCAAAAGACATTTCTCTTATTAAAGGGTACCACCACCCAAAACTAATATTTGTATAATAGAAAGGTAACATCTTTAGTATTCCATTCCATCAACAAGTTCACAAAAATATGTTTGCAGAAAAAGAAAAAAAAATGGAAACCGCATCACCATTCTAAAGCATGCGTTTATGCGGTCTGAATTGTGTAGACTACCGCGGGTGCAGCAAGCGAATCGCTCGGAATTATATTGCCTACAAACGTACGCGTGAGTAGAATTGGCGCACTCGCAAACCAGGAACCAGGAAATAGTAGTGGTTCCGTAAGTGGTGGAAATTAATTGCTTTGTTTATGAATTACTCAACCCTTTGCAAAATGTTAGGTATCTATTTGATATCACTAAACGGTACCAAAACATGTAGTAATGTGTTGTTATTTGCCCGGTGGTCCCCTTTAAAGGGTACCACCACCCAAAACTAATATTTGTATAATAGAAAGGTAACATCTTTAGTATTCCATTCCATCAACAAGTTCACCAAAATATGTTTGAAGAAAAAAGAAAAAAAATTGGAAACCGCATCACCATTCTAAAGCATGCGTTTATGCGGTCTGAATTGTGTAGACTACCGCGGGTGCAGCAAGCGAATCGCTTGGAATTATATTGCCTACAAACGTACGCGTGAGTAGAATTGACGCACTTGCAAACCAGGAACCAGGAAATAGTAGTGGTTCCGTAAGTGGTGGAAATTAATTGCTTTGTTTATGAATTACTCAACCCTTTGCAAAATGTTAGGTATCTATTTGATATCACAAAACAGTACCAAAACATGTAGTAATGTGTTGTTATTTGCCCGGTGGTCCCCTTTAATATAATTTTACTATAAATAAATAAATAAATAAATATTTCCCTCTATAGTGACAATGCATCTCATATTTCCCCTTCGATCATGACAGGGAGAACAATAAGTAGGCCTACACTTGGCATTTAGTTCAAGTTCAAGTTCAATACAACATTTATTTACAAATATTTTCAATAACAAACATTAACAAAACAATATAATTGGAGGTGAACATCTCTACAAGCACAGCTTAAATGGAGAGCACCTAATTAAAAAAATTATCAAGGTTTTTTAAATCATCACTTTATTAGTCAAATTTCGTCAACAAAATAAAAGGAAATACATAACCCAGGACACTGGCATATAATTGCCAGCGCAGGGCAGTAAAATAGTATAATGAACAACATTAAAATTAAATTATTGAGAATCATATTTCAACATAGTATATAATTTGGATAAATAATTCAGCGTAATAGTAAGTAAGTGTAATGGAAAGTAAAATATAATATAATATATATATCTAATAATAGCTCCAGATAATAGTAATAATAATTTAAGTGCAATATCAAGTACATTGTAATCTGCCAGTTCCTAGGTGACATTAGAATGCAATTATTTAAATTCATATTTCAATAGTATCATAGTATATAATTTGAATAAATAATTCAGCGTAATAGTAAGAAAGTGTAATAGAAAATCAAATATAATAACTTTTTAGAGAATATCAAAATAGAATAATTCAGAGTAATGTATCAAATAATCAATAAGTCAAGATAATAATAGAGATAATTTAAGTGCACTAGCAAGTATACTGTGGCTAACAATGTGATCTGGACCTTCACAAGCTAGCATATACAGAACCCTACCGCGGAAAGAGACGCAGCCAATTATAATCCACAGATCTCGCGTTCAAAAATGTGCAAATCTAATTGGACAGAACGCGCACAACTGGGTAACTGACAAAAACATCACAAAAGGGTTCTGAATTATGTACCAAAAGAAAGAGAAAAGTATACTGCAAAATATGAGCCCTTATTTGTCACAGTTAAATTTTGCGACGGCTCATACATTGTAGGAATTATTTTAGGCAAAATAATCTGAGAATTCTCAAATTGGCAACATAAACGGATTGAAGATCATTATTTTAGGTGCAAATTGGCAACGTTTTAGATTGGAAAGGATTGCCAAATGTGCATATTTTATTTTGTCTACACAAAACATCAAGTTTCTTCTATTGCCAATTTGATGATACAATAGAGATTTATTTCCTTTTAGGAATAAATATAATTTGGTCTTCGTTCTCAATGGGTTAAAGGGGAATCCATCGCTGAGTACAAATGTACCTATTATGACAGTCGTTTTCTAATTTGTTGGTCTGTAAGATTTCACTCAGAAATGTTCGAGAAAAGGAATAAATGCTCCTTTTCCCAAAGTCTAAGTTACAAATCAAGACATAAAGAGTTTTTATCTTAACCAAAATTTACTTGATTTATTTGGTTATTAAGTGGGATTAATTTGTATGATTGCCTGCACTCTCTCATATTAAAACTACATGTACTTGCAAAACTCCCAGCTTCCTTCACCAACAAAATGCTTTAAATATCTCAACGCAAAAGACTAATAATCGACTTCTTTACTTATAGACAAGTGGCTATCTAAAATTAATGTAATACATGTATTACAGAGTGTATTAATACATGTATTACAGAATGTATCAATAAATGTATTACAGACTGTTTCAGTAAGTATACCACACAACTGAAATGTAAATGAACAAGCAATAATCACATGTTCCCGATTTAAATCAGAAATTGATGAGCAATGCTCTTTAACAAACATGGTATATCAAAATGTTGTGGTTCTTTTAACTTGTAGAAAGAGATCAAATCGTTCATCAGAACGTTCTCCAGCATTTTCAATGAAATTATGCCTCATAACTGCTTTCCTGCTTTCCAGTTAAGGGGTATTGCAGAAATTAATGAGTGGTATTGAATATAGGGAACATATCCGAACCTGTTCATCACCATAACTTAAGAACGAGCCATTAGCATTGTATACAGGGTGGCCCAAAAAAAACGGAACGGGGCACTTCCCGAATTATAGTAACAAATGTATTGTGTCCATCGGTAGGGTGTCTTTTCAAATGAACGATACCAAGAACAGTCAATTTGGTCGTGTAGTTTTTGTTTTAGGGCGCTGTGAGTGACACCATGTCAGGTTCTCTTTTTTGTCAATTTTTACCGAGCCAGTGCTTGATAGATCGCACGTACCGCCTTTCATATCGTTCAACGAGGCGCGCCATTAGGGAGTTTTCGATCGCTGATACGAGGACTGTTGACCTGTCGTCCCAGTGAAGTACCACATATGAGTTGACTAGGCACGTTGACTGTTGCTATTTACCTTTTCGATTTCATATGACGACGGGCGTTCAAGTCTCGGGATAGTTACGCCATGCATTGCTCGTACGAAGTTTGCAGAGAATAGAAGATTAGTTTTGTAAAAAAAAAGGGTTTTAATATCCAATACAGTCAAACCTGTGTATAGTGACCACCAGATTGAAAGAAGAAAAATGGCCGCTCTTAACAGGTGACCTTTATAGACAGGTTATATACAATCTTATTAAGACAAACCTCTGTATAGTGACCACTCAATTGACACAATACAATTGACACTTGATTGCAAGTGACCTTTATAGACAGGTGCCAACATACAGTCAAACCTGTGTATAATGACCACCAAAGGGATATGACAAATTGGCTGCTGTAAACTGGTGTCCATTGCAGACAGTTCCAAAATACCGTTTACAGTCAAACCTGTGTGTAAAGACCACCAAATGAAAACAGGAAAATTGGCCGCTATTATCAGGTGACTTTTATAGACGGGTTCCGAAATATTGTTTACAGTCAAACCTGTGTATGTCCACCAATGGAAAACAAGAAAATTTGCCGCTATGATCAGGTGACCTTTAAATACATGTTCCGAAAAGTCGTTTACAGGCAAACCTGTGTAGAAAGACCCCCAAAGGAAAACAAGAAAATTGGCCGCTATTATCAGGGGACCTTTGTAGACAGGTTCCGAAATATCATTTACAGTCAAACCTGTGTATAATGACCACCAAATGGAATGAGAAAAAATGGCCGCTCTAAACAGGTGACCTTTATAGACAGGTTCTATACAATCTTATTAAGACATACCTCTGTATAGTGACCACTCAATGGAAACAATACAATTGACACTTAATTGCAAGTGACCTTTATAGACAGGTGCCAACATATTGTTTACAGTCAAACCTGTGTATAACGACCACCAATGGAAAACAAGAACATTGGCCATAAAATCATATCCAGTCAACTTTGTATGGTGACCACCCAAGTGTAACAAGACATGTGGTCGCTATAAACAGGTGACCTTTATAGACAAATTTCATAACACAGTGTACTATCAAACCTGTGTATAGTGACCACCCAAATGAAACGATGAAAGTGGGCGCTATAATCAGGTAACTTATTATTGACAAACTCCATAGAATTAAAATGAGACCGACGGCAAAACAGTGGTGTACACGTATTAGATATCTGGTACGAACGACGGGCACGTAGATGCGCATGCGCAGTGCTTCAAAAAATGACGTCACTGTACCAGTCCACTAGTGAACGTACAAATCGAAAAGTCTGTATTGTTAGTGTGCACTCAGCCGTGTGCCGAGAGAATCGGCGTGTTCGTTGAATGGTATTACCTCCATCCTTGTATCCTTGGTTGGCTGCGTGTTGATCGGCACCCAGCGGGTAGAGAAGCGGTCGGCGCGTTCCACAATATAACCTGTGATCGGGCTGCCTCCATCGGATGACGGGGGTGTCCAGCTCACTGTCACTGACTTGGCACCAATGTTTGAGATGCTTGGTTCTCCAGGCATGGTAGGCACACCTGAGTAATGACAAAGAACGTAAGATGAATCAATCTATTCCCTACTGGATTTCTCAATTTTCTTAAAGTTGATACATGCTCTAAAAGTTCCTGTAGGCTTTATAAATCTACTGCATTGAAATAGGACCATTATCATATTATGAAGTATGAATTACAGTTGTTCTCTCTTATTTATTTCAACGCCTCTACATTTTTTGCCAAATCTGTAGACTAGAGACTATATTGTTTATTCTAAACTTATGATTAATTCAAATAACAGTCTACTTTTAACCTTTTCCCGTTCGAAAGATTGTACAATCCCCACGGACTTTGTGGATAGTCCACCGGCACCAGGATCCCACAAGGGTTAACTAAAAATAACAAAGGAGGTAAAAAAAACTCACCATATTTTGCTTTGGCAATGACAGAGACTGAGGGATCGCTAGGTGGACCAAAACCAGCCTTGTTTTCAGCCAGTACCCTGAACTCGTACTGAGCTCCTTCCTTCAGGTCTTGGACGGTGAACTCGGGGTTGAGGATATTCTGCGTCGTGGCGGGCATCCAGCGGAATCCCATGGCCTCCTTCTTCTCCACGATGTAGTTGGTGATGCGCGCGCCTCCGTCAGATTCTGGAGGGCTCCACTGCAGGGTGATGGTTGTCTTGCAGATGTCTGTGACCTTGGGTGCGGATGGTTTACCAGGAATATCTGGAATATATCAACAGTCAGGTGATTAAGTATTGATGAGTGGGGATATTAAATAGAATTTGGACTACTGAGCTTAAATAATGCAAATTTAAATTGTTTAAAACCATTAGTCACTGAAGCATCCTTGCATATGAGGCAATCCCCATTCACCACACGCTATATACAAATTGCAATATATTTCCAATAATAATAATATTAGCTTGATATAGCGCTTAATATGACGTACTCAGACTTCTCCATGAGTCCGGTGACCGTGAAGATGGCCTCGGTGGTCGGAGTGGAGTTCACCGGCGTCCAGCGAAGGGCAAGTCGCTCCTTCTTCTGGACGAAGTAGCCAGTGATCGGAGAGCCACCGTCTTCTGTTGGTGGTCGCCACTTGAGGGTCACTGAGGTTGCGTTAACGGCAGTGACTTGTGGCTTGCTTGGAGCATGCGGCACATCTGTAAAGTAATTAATTTGTCAAAGTAAAATTAAAATCAGATGTAAATTTGCACAATTACAATGTAAATGAGCCTATAAAAAGCATATAATAATACTAATAATAACTATAAATTTATAGCGCGAACCCACTCCAGACGTACCAAATGCAAGTTACACAACAAACTGAGATAAAAGTGTTTGTGCGCGAAGCGCGCGGCGAAAATTTTAATGGATGAATAACTCAGTTTTTAAACGTTAGAATTAACAAGTATTGGCTGATACATTTAATTTGTTCTTTTCCTTTCTTTCTTTCTTTTTTCTTCCTTTTTTTGAGGGGGGGGGCTTTTTTGGGGGGCAAAAACGCATTTTGCCCCCCCACTTTTTAGATTGGGGGGGCAGCCGCCCCCCCTGCCCCCCCACTTCCGGCGCCTATGCTTAGTAAACTATGTGTCGTTGATTGGCTAAACACGGTCACATGACTGGGGTGTCAATTTGGTATGACACCATGGCCAGAGAGTTATGACACCTCTCTGGCGCGCGCTGCAAAAGAGATTGCATTATGATGTCACAATGAGAACCAAACGTAAACATGCTTAATCTACACGTACCGTATGTTGTTTTTGACTGATTTCATTTTCAAATGCATGAATTTGTATTAGCCCGCGGATTTAGCCAGATGATCGATGATATAACAGTTGTTAACTTTGTTGTTGGGGAAAATCACTGAATGTTCCCTCTGGATTTGAAATGCTATTTCATGAAGAAAATTTAAAATCCCTCAACTTCGTCTCGGGACTTATAATCTTCCATCAATAGCATTTAAAATCTCTGTGAAATCATGTGAAAAACTCAGCTAAATACATGCTTTTAGTAGTGTCACATTGTCAAACTACTTCTACACATCTGAAATCACATGATTCTTGGATTACAACATTTCACACATATTTATGATTAAAAAAAAGTGATTCATTGTCTTACCAAACATTTATCCGGTGAGAACACAAACTGCATGGTCTTGATGTGTCCTTGCCACCAGTTACCCTCCATTTAGAATGCATTTCTGAAGAGTAAAACAAAGTAAGAAAACAAGACAAACTAAATATGAAATTGTTACAAATATAATGTTGTGGCAGGATTTAGGGGTGCACTTGAGTTGCAATCATCGATTCCTGCAGGGAGGGCAGCACATGTACCTTATACTAGGCGTTTTAATGGCATGCACATCAAATAACATTTTTAAAATGAAGAGACTATGCCCCCTCTCATGCCTCGATCTCTCATTCATTCATGTGAAATTTGATTACTAGTCTTCTTTTACTGACCTTTAAATCAGTCTTTCTCCCGCTTTCTAATTAACAAAGATATACCTAAAACAGTACTCAAGTTGTACTGTGTTTACAAGATGCTGGCTGGATTTTGTGCATATAAACAAATGCACATCAATGTTTTCACACTATCAAGCCTAAAAAAGATACAAATTTGTTTTTCACGCATGATTGATGTAAAAAATGAAGGAAGTTATTTTTATCCAATTGTACAATAAAAAGTTGTTATGAAATGAAAGGAAAATCCATTTCTGATAGTCAGTTGTTCATTTTGTGAAAGCTTATTTATTGAATAAGAGTAGAAAAGGTTACAAATTTGCAATTCTGGCCAAACAATGTCATAAATATATTGTGTGTGACGTGAGATAGGGGAATCATGATTCTCAGCTCACATGCAGAACACTACAGCTGCGAGCAGAACCCCGAACGAATTTTTGTCCGTAAGTTTAGGCGTTAGAAATGATCAGTGAATGGATCATGTCAAATGGCAGCGAGTTGCGATAAATTAACCAATTCGCATGCAATAGGAAGATTCGTGCGGTAATATTTGCATTTCTATAGAAATTGTGCAAGAGATCATGCTAGAGATAAAAGTACAATTCATGCATTTACATTTCCTATTCATAAAGATGCGATCAGTTTTTTTCTAAAAGAGAAAAATTGGTACTTACAGACAATGACTCGTATACAAATATAAGGATTCCAATCCTTGTCGCCTTCGTAGAAACGCCGCACAAGACAATTGCCGACTTGTCTTCACTCCAGGCTCTAATATTTTTGTTTAGCCTCCGTCCGATCCGCTTTTAAAAATGAAGTACAGTAAATTAATATGGGGTGCAATCAAGCTAGCAGCAGGGGTAGCTGTCCCCTTATCCAAATCGTATTGGCTGAAAATGATTACAAATGTATACATTTGATGATAATATCATTTATACATATTCAGACAAAACCCAGTTTTCAATATTTTCAGGAAAAAAAGTAAAGACGTTAGTTATATTATAGTTTAACACCCCCCCCCCCCCCCCGCCCCCGAGATCCTTGACAGGTCAGTCATACACAATTATGACAAAATATGAAATATGTTCACATAATAATTAAGTTTGGTGAAATAAACAACAACAAAAAAAGACTGCATGCCCCAAATAATTTGAAGAAAAAACAATAAGAAACATACATGTAGTCGCACAAAATGTGTATAAGGTGTGCCCCCAATTAGCCTCGACCACGTTACGCTACTGCATGTACACATTTAAGTTCATAATTATGATTAGCGATGATAAAACACAAATATTGAAAAACTTCATGAAAAAATAATAAAATTTCTCTTCATACAGTAAAGCACACCATTTTGAAGAAAACAATTCTTAAAATAATATGATAACACGGGCATAACTATAAGTCCCGGGGCCTCGGGATGGAAGCCCCACAGGTATGTTGGGCCCCAAAAATAACACTAAAATGGTGCTTAAACAATCAAAATAATAGCTTTTAGCAGGGGCATAGCTAAGGGGGATTGAAGGGGGCACGCAACCCAGGTCCCCCTCCCCCCCCCCCGAAAATGCAAACTTCCAGAAAAAATGGAAAACATATCGGCCAAAACAAGTGTTATTATACAAAGATTATAGGCCATCTCAACAGGTATTTTAATTTAATTGTGTTGAGAAACTTTTGCCCCTAATGCAATTCCATGGTCATCCGTGAACCCCTGGTTATTGCTGATTGTGACTGCCACGTTTATATCTTATATAGGGTGGTTATTTGGATTGGCAGGCCAGGGGAGCCAGGAATTAAAGAAATATGCGTAAACCTCAAATCACATGTATCGTTATGAAAACGACAAAAGGGTGGCCGCCTCCTCCCCTCCCAACAAGTGCCCCCCCCCCCCCAAAAAAAAAAGGAAGAAGAGTGGAAAAGAAAAATGAAATGTATGAGCTAAGATTTATTAATTCTAACGTTAAAAAACTAATTTTTACATCCATTTTCAGTTTTCGCTGCGAAACTTGCGTATATATGGTCTGGGGTGAGTACCTGTTCTGTACCGGGCCACATACGTTCCCGTGTAGGCTGGCATTGCTCTGACTGCTTGTGTGACGTGCACCAATTAAATTGCACCATTACCCGGGGGGGGGGGGGGGGGGGGGGTCTGTCCTTTTTTTAAATTTTTTTTATTTATTTATTTCCACAAATGGGTGGGATGGCCCTTTCAGCAGAAACTGATTAATTGAAAGGGGGGTATCATGCGTGACCAAGAAACCGAGTAATTAGGGTGGTTTTTTACGATCAGGCGAGATACTCGAGTATCTCGTTTAGGGACTCAAAATCACACAAAGTCAGGAAAAAGGGTATCTTTTTTAGGCTGATGAATAACTCGTTTAGGGTCTCAAAAAGATGAATTACTCGTTTAGGGTCTCAAAAACTCAGCTTACTTGCTTAGGGTATCAACAATAGTTATAACTTGCTTAGAGGTTTACAAAAAATGTATTACTTGCTTAGGGTATCAAATTACCGATAATCATACTTACTTAGGGTGTATTTTTTGCACCACGCAAATACTCGTTTAGGGCGCTTTTGGCAAGACCTTGGTCACGCATGATACCCCCCTTTCTATGAGGACAGACCCCCCCCCCCCCCCCGGGCACCATTCATGTATATAAATGCAAAATCTTCCATGGAAGGGAGATACCACCTCCCAAATACTCCCCCTCTGGCTGTGCCCCAGCCTTCGATCGCTTCGCTCCCTCAGTGGCCAATATTATTAACTCTTTCCATATTTGGGGTTCAGAAATATAAAATGAAATGAGGGGACATTGCCCACTCTCAATCATTATGTGAAAGTTAAAACAGTATAGTCTTCTTGAGAGCTAGAGTGTTTTAATCTTCCAGGGGCTGTGCCCCTAAATCCCCTAGATCTTACCCTGTCTCCTGGACGCACTTATGCAGGAGTTCACGCTATGCTCACTAAAATGAATAACGTATAATTAATTTGAATATTTTGTTTGTTATGGATCTATATACAGAATCCTATAGAGCTTCCGGGAGCTCCGCCCCCACCCCTGGACCCCACTGAGATTATCAATATAAGTTTCCCTTGAATTATTCCATTCAGGGTGTCATCAGTGTGCTTGCAATATGCACTTAACAAAAATAATTAACTTTCATAAACAGCTAAATAGCGGGACCCTATACCCCTACCCTTCTCTAAGAGTTTGCTTTGTGAACAAAAATCCCATTTAGGTGTCATTCGGTTACAAACTATGTGTACCCCCCCCCCCCCCCCCCCCCCAAATGGCGAGAATAAATCCATGTCTACAACAAGCTTTCAAAGGGGGGACGTATTCAGCGGGGGGACTGCGTCGACCGCATCGGTAACGGCGTGAATCGTCTCCCAGAGACGATTCACGCACGAGGGAGACGAATTTCGCGCGCGGGAATCGTCAGGCCGGACTATCCTCGCGGGGGGACTTTTGGGGCCACCACACCGGCTTGCATCATAGAGTTATATGGCTTGCATGCATTTTACCGACTAATAAAAGTCAAATTTTGACTATCGCCGCGTATTCGCCGCATCCCGACTTTGCGTTTTATTTTAAAGGAAAAAGTATGCGGCGATTACGCCGGTCAGTACGGTAGTTCGATTGTTTGACTGGCTTGTATAAATCACTTTGGGGCGTGATAGAAGTGAAAGCCCGCAATCCTGCCACATTCTGCCGCGTATTTTTTGTGTGGAGCTATGAACATAATTTCGCTGAACCTTTCGTTTTCTACATTTCGTATCATAAGTACACATTTGTACATCAGCGCACAGATATGTCAATTTTCTTTGCCCGTCCATTGCGTTAAGTGTATATGCTCTTGCGCTTGTATGCGATAGTTAACAATTATCATAGAAACGGGGGAAGCGATACCAGAAACAGAAAGTTCCAAGCTCCAAAAAACCTGAAAGGTAAGCAAAACAATTATGTTTTAGAGCAATATTATATGTTTTAATTATGAATGGAAAGAGCGTTACAGTTTTTGCCTAAGATCAAGCAACCGTAGATCGAACATTCTTGAAAAATCCAACTTTCAATTCAAGCAGCGCCGCACCGGTCTCGCGCTTGTGAAGGCAGCTCAGCGCCTGCTTCCGCCGGCCGCTTGAGCTGGCCCGGCGCCACGCTAGCATAGGCTATGTCAATCAAAGTCTACGTCTGTCGAATTTAAAAAAAGTTAAGTCTGTCATGTCTGACTTGCTTGGGACATGGAATTTAGTCAAAAGTTTCGACTCACTAAACTGTTTACTTTCCTCAAGGGTCTGTCATAAATTACTTGTCCAAAATTGTACAACTTTAGTCTTTTTATTTTAGTCTTAAAGTTTAAAGTAGGACTTTACTCCATGGTTTTGGATGGGCTAACTTGCGATTGCGAGTGGAGAGAGTACCTGCCCACCCCTGCAAGTCAAGGGGTTTATTGCATGCTGCATTGTGAACCTGCCCATATGATCCATTCGTGCGGTAACGATAACGTCCATAGCTCGAGAGGGGTGTATGTAAATGTGACTGCTCAAGTGTGAATTTTCATCATCTTCATCACCATCATCATCTTCATCTGCAACTTGATCATCAGACATCACAATCACATCATCATCATCATCGTCATCTTCTTCATCATCAACATCATCATCACTACTATCATCTTCATCTTCATCATCACCATCACCATCACCATCACCATCACCATCACCATCACCACCACCACCACCACCGCCACCCCGCCACCACCACCACCCCCCCCCCCCCCCCGGCACCACTACCATCACCACCACCCCCCCCCCCCCCCCCACCACTACCATCACCACCATCACCATCACCATCATCATCATCATCTTTTTATCACCATAATCATCTCATCTCATCAACATCATCATCATCATCATGGTTGGGTGCTGATGGTTGCCATGGTTGACTGATTTCAACTGACTCTTAACAACAGTTTCGGCCAAAATAATTGTTCTATTTTTGTTCCTTTCTGTTTCCTAGTCCGGACTACTCCTTCCTTATTCCCCAGAGTGGTTCTAACATTCAAGGGGTGAAGATGTAGGAAGTAGCGGTGGATCAGATACTGCATAAAGTCAACTCAGCATGTGAACTTCTGCTTCCTTAACCGCCACTACATGATGACAACTCAAGCAAACTGTCATCTCTTTGAAAAGACACAACTCGCACCAGACAACATTTTGACGTAGATCGAAGCCATCAGTTGATGTGTAATGATGGCAAACAGACTCCCTCCTCTGCAGACCAACATGGCAGCGTTTGGGAATGGGAGATTGCCTGAGAATCAGGTTAGTATCATATCTACAACGTAAATGGTTGTACTAGGCAGTATGACCATTTACATGTACATGCCATACACACAATTTCCTTCTGGTCACATAGAGTACATGACAATGCATGTGTTGGCATGTCAACAATACACCCATGCATTGCCTGCGACACAACAACAGTATGGTGATGTGCATATAGTGGTAATACTGGTAAGTATCTCGCCCCAACCACAGAACTGGAAACACATAGAAGGCATGGTGATATTCAGAGAATGAAGCTCAAATTGCTGTCATTCTTCACGCTTCACCATCTTGTTTAGACGATCGATGGTTTTGTCTAAATATATATAAAGTGTATTGAATAGAAAAATAACTACAGTAAATCCATTGTCTGTTACAGATGGTGGCTTGTGCAACTTCTACTATACATGTTTCCTCTTTTGAATACCGTTATCCATACATCCATTATTTAAACATCTTTAAGTGATGAAAACAAAATCATTGTATTTGTTCATAATACATGCATTTGTCTTATAAATTGTTGCCCCCAAATTCATTTAGAACTGTGAAATTAAGTTAAGCACAAGGTTTTACATGTCTATAGATTCATAATTTAAATAATAATACTAAAGGGTAATCTGAGTCCCCTCCTATATCTTACATGGTGCTACCACCAACCTACTGTTCAAACAAGTATTCATGAGTGTCTTTGATTTATATTTATTCAATGATATTTGTTTTTCTCACACAGGTGGACATCCCATCAAGAGGCAACTCCCGGATGATGATAGAGCGTGCCTCAGACCTAAAGGACTCCATAGTGGCACACATGCTGGAGGACGACAGGTACCCAGGCATGATGCAGGACAGGCACATGAGGGGGCTACTGAGAGAGCATCTCTATACCGTCACGTCTGCACTCACAAAACTGGGGCATGATATTGAGGTAACGTTGGCTTCTTTTAGACCTATTAGAACTAAAATTTAACTTCAGACAAACACAAATTTATGAAAGTCATATTTTGACAATTAGATAATCTTATATTTGTGTATGTAGGAATCGTAGACATAAATCAATATGTGATTTCAAGCAAACAGCAATATAAGTTAAATAATTACAGTGGATCCTGTCAAACCTGTGACTTCCTAGGGGGAACAAGAAAAGTGGCCACTGAAGACAGGTGACCTCTATAATCAGGTTCCATGAAACTGTTTTTATCTGGAAGATCACTTTTGGTGGCTACTATAGGCATGTTGGCCGCTATGGACAGGTGGCCACTAAAAGAAGTTTAACTGTATTACAAAATAAGCACAATGAAATGGTATGATTATATTTTGTTTGTTTTGTTGTTGTTGTTGTTGTTTTCTCAGAGCCTTGAGAGTCAGATAAATGGTCGGGACCAGGCCAGCGCCATGAGCAACACCATGATGAGAAGTATAGAAGTCCAGCAGGCCACGTCTGTCAATGATCTCAGGTCCCGCGTTGCAAGGTATTCAACGTTATTCAACATAGACCTGGGGGGAGGGGGGGGGGGGGTGCAGTACTTCTATGTTCAATAATGTTGGGTCCTCTACCCGGTCATCATTTTTCATACACAATTAAGATGTGGGAGGGGGGTTAGGTCAACCAATGATGATTCAGAGCCTTGAGAGTCAGATAAATGGTGAGGACCAGACTCTAGCAGACCACATCTGCAAATGATCTCTGGTCCTGTGTTGCAGGGTATTCAACGTTATTTAACATAGACGAGGGGGGTGTTGGGGGGGGGGGGGGGGGGGGGAGGGGTGCTCAACCAATGATTCAGAGCCTTGAGAGTCAGATAAATGGGTCGGGGCCAGGCCAGCGCCATAAGCAACACCATGATGAGAAATATGGAAGTCCAGCAGGCCACATCTGTCAATGATCTCGGGTCCCGTGTTGTAAGGTATTCAACGGTATTCAACATAGACCTGGGGAAGGGGGGGGGGAATCCAGAAGGCCATATCGTTCAATGATTTCAGATCTCAGGACCCAGGTTGCAAGGTATAAATTGTTATTCAACATAGACCTGGGGGTGCAGTAGGGCATATTGTTCATTCAATGAATACCCAACGTCAGAGGCGTCGATTCGTTCAGAAAACACAATGTATTGGGGGGACTGAATCGACGCCGCTGCCCAACGTTCAACCAAGTTAATTGTGCAGCTGTGAACTGTACCTGTTGACCAAGAATAATAACAATGCTACAATGCTTAGAAATCCTGTATGAAGCGCTATATAATAATTATCTCTTACATAGCGCATTTCAAGACCAAATTAATTCTCAATTTGCGCTTTATATATATTTATATGTTTATCAAACATTTGTGAAATCTACATTATAAATGAATTATTTTTTTTCCTTCAGGTGTGATGCCAACATCTCTGTGGTGTCCAGCGATATGAGGAAGCTCTTTGATTCCCTCAGTGCTCTCACCCTGCAGATGCAGAATGTGATGGGTCATCAGACCAGATCGGACAGGCTCTTTGAAGAAAAGGTATTGAATGAAATAAATCGTGCGTCTCTCGATTCTTAGGCACTAAACTTAAAGATCATCAAGCGTTACGTGGGGATGTTACACAGTGGGTTACCATTTTGACCTAGACTAGTTTGCATGCACTACATAACACTAAGCAAGGCATTCGCAAGATGGTATCGTACATCTGATTTACGAATCCGAACCACCTTTAAGGTGGTCTACCACGATCGGACGTAAAGCTTGCAACAAGGTGCGACTGAGATTGAATCAAACTGTAGTCTTGGCCCTTGAAACTGTTTTAATGCTTTGCAGAGCAACATCTCACATGATGCATCCTTTCTGTTTGTTTGTAATTACTAGAGATGGGAAGTTGCATTGTGTTTGATGCCGTGAAACAGCAAAAGCCTTGTAGGAGACTAGCATGTGCCAGACATATCGTTTAAAAAGTATCTGATTATTGCCTTAAAAATAAGACCCACTCTTCGAGTAAATGACGTTTGGCTGTTAACATTTATTTCTAAGCTCTTGGTCACAGATCAATGCAAATTGTGACTATGCTATTTTTTACTCTTGTTTAGAAAATTAGACTACTTTGAATGAGTAAAAGATGTTTGACTGTTGGCTTTCTTGATGTGGGCTACAAAGTTGAACCACCTCGTTTACATACACAACATTTTTGACCTGTATCCTTCTGGATCATTGAATATATCATAATTAAACTAGATAGCAACATTCACGCAAAAAAGTACAAATTATTGTTTGGGTTTTAGAGAATACAAGCCAACTATCAAGAAAAATAAACCTAGCAGCAATTTTAAAGATGAGACTGCACAAAATCAGCAGTATAGCAACAACAACAAATATGTATAGCAAAAATGCATTTGGTAGAAGTATGAGGAAGACAACTATTTCAAATCAGACATGAAAAAAACAATAATTCTCTTCTCTAATGAATGGGTACTTGGTCAGGTGTTAATTAGCCTGTAGCGCCCTATATAGTAAAGCTGATTGGGCTAGTATGCTTCCTGGGGAGTTGAGATGGTGCGCAAGATAATTGTGAGGGTTGGAACTGTACCTGATGACCAAGGGTAATAATAATACACCACCGAATAGGGTACCAATATACTTGGTGCTCTATAAATGCTATATGTTATTATACATTATTATTATTTAATCATGTTCTGTTCTTCTCTTCCTTTCCCCCAAAAGATCTCCCAGCTTTCAGAGAACAATGACCGGAGCCGATCGGACTACAGCACTAGACTCCACTCGTCGGAAGAAAAGTTCCAAATGGCGCTGGCCGTCCTGGACACCAGGCTGAAGAACCTGATCGACGAGACCGGTCGGACGGTCGATTCCATTCGTCTGCAGGGGGAGTCCTCCCAGGTCAAGCTGGAGAGGGAGATGACGATGACGATGGAGTCTGCAAAGGAACGGAGGGACAGAAAAATGGTAGGCATCGTTGATGTATTGAATTGAATTGAATAGGTTTATTGAACACAATTTGATTTAAACAGCTTGAGGGCTGATACATATCAAATTGACACAAATAAATGTACAATGTACAGTCAAACCTGTATATAGTGACAAGATGAGGGAAACAAGATTGGTGGCCACTGTAGGCAGGTGACCTCTATTCTAGACAGGTTCCATAGTCTCGGCTACAGTCAAACCTGTGTATAGTGATAAAGGGAAACAGGAGAAGTGGCCCCTGTAGACAGGTGACCTCTATCTTAGACTGGTTTCATGACACTGTTTTGTATCTGCAGGGGACACTTGGTAGCCACTATAGGCAGGGTGGCCGTATATAGACGGGTTCCATAACACTGTTTTTATCTGCAGGGGATACTTTTGGTGGCCACTACAGGCAGGGTGGCTGCTAAGATTGGCTTGACTGCACATCGCTGGATGTGGTAAAGCCCTTGAGTTGATGCAAACAATTTTCCAATGTTACTTATACTCTCATAATCATGGAATTTATTTTGAATGTACATGTAAGTGAGAAATCCCAGGACTTGCACCTGAGAAAAAAAAAGTGCTGTTTAATTGACATTTACAAAATTTGCCATAATAACTTGTCTTCAGTCATATTAAAGGAAGCTGCATATCAGTTCCCATCGTTATGAAGCTGTGAATAGTGCACAGCTAATCAAGTGATTCAGTGCAGTGGTACATGTAGTAGAATTAGTCAAGGGGAATTTCTACCCTAACAATTTTTATATTTGCTATGAAGGAGGGTGAATGAGAGGATAAGTGAGCAAACATTTGACTACAAACGGAAGAGCAACAAAAGAGTTTCAGAGTTTGCTTAATAGGATTGCATTAGTGTCAAAAATGATTGCATGAATATTTTTGTCCAATAAAGACTCATTGCATTAGTGTTTTTTTGTCAATTACGGTTTGCATTATTGTTTTTGTCAAATAAGATTGCATGAACGTTTTCAACACTTTTACCGCCCCCCCCCCCTCCCAGGATGAAGTGGAGCAGTCTGTCCTCAAGAAGATCTCGGCCCTCGAGAAGCGCATGGACCAGCTCGAGCTGGAACAGAGCGAGACCAAGAACTCCCTCTCGGCGGAGCTTCAGGACATCCGGCTGGCCTTTGAGAGCTCCCTACAAAACGAGCAGAAGCGATTGGAGCGACGGCTGCGCACCTCTGTCAGTGAGATCCGACAGGAGTCATCTGGGGGGCTGAAATCTCTGGGAGAGAGTCTGACGAGTCTGAGAGCGGTGTTGGAGGGAAAGCAGACACTGCTGGCCGAGGAGATCAGAGGGGAAATGTCTCGGATGAAGAAACTTGTGGTCGTCACTTGATTGATTGTACGACTAATCATGAATCTTTATGTAACGGGGCCTAGAACAGGTTTATTTCACACCCTAGTGGACAAGCTTTTCCTCTGGAAGAGTCTTGCTTTCTTTTCTTTCTTTGTTCATTTATAAAAATCAACAATTTACAATAATAATATTAATAATAATTGTCCATTTGTATATAGCGCCTTATTACAGTTAAGTCTCAAAGCGCTCAGAGCAATGTGAAACATTAAGTATCTAAACACATATAGTAAATACATAATTAATTTGGTATCCAAGGCACAGGTAGAATTTTTAGGTCGGGCAAAGTGGTTGAGATCAATGATGCCAAATTTGGAAATTTTGCTGCAGAAGGTATAACTGGGGGCGCACCATTGAGGGACACTTGTTGGTAGGAGAGATTGATAGTGGGATACCAAGGAGGTGACAATGCAAGGCCCAAGGGGCCCGATTACGGACCAGCGACATTTACCATGGTAATTAGCATCATTGACCCTAACTCATCAATGTCAATATGCTAGAATAGCATAGGAATCAAAATAAATGAAGTAGAGCACAAATACTTTCCTTACTCATTCAAGCGTAACGGATTACCCAAGCACACCTAGAGATCAGTAGAACTAGGGCTAGTCCTGGGACATGATCGTGCTCTCGCCTACAGAAGGTTGCAGCAAGAGATGCGGCCACATTCATACCTATCATCCAACAGTATGTTAGGCCCGGTAAGTCTTTCTCACACCTCCTTGGTGAAATGACAGATGACAAGTTTGGTCAGAGCTGATTGTTGATAACTGAAAAAACAATGCGACAAAAAAAGTCTGACTAGTTTGATAGATGTCGCTGGTTTTACATGCATGATGCACGTATTGACAGGATGTGACTTTTCCTTTGAAATGCAGTCATATAAGTAATACTAGTACTGTAAACGTGGTAATGTTCACGGTGCATTAATTTTCGCGGCTTTCGCGCTGAATTCGGCGTCCGCGAATATTAAAACCCGCGAATAAAAATGCACGATTAGCAATGCGTGTGAACACTTGCTCGGCCGCGAAATTAAAAAACGCGAATGTGTTTTTGTGTCACTCAGCGCGAAATATTAATCGCGCGAAAATAACAACGTTTACAGTACTTTGAATTATAGTCATATTAAATTGAACTCCGGTCACAAGTTCAGAAAAATAGGTTTCCAGACAAATTATAAAATTGGAGAACTTATCGCCATACTAAAGTATGTATTCATGGGTCTGCCGAAGAAGACTATTGTCTTGGACGTACACATCCTTCGTGTTTCTATTGTCTCTAAACATACACATGTATAGAATTGGTGCACCTGCAGACATTGGCCGCATACGGAACCATGAGGCCCTGTTGGTTCCCGTAAGTTTTAGTGATTAATTGTATTGTTTATGAATTACACAACCCTTTGAAAAGTGTTGGACATATATTGAATATCAAACAGCGGTGCAAAAACATATTAGCCTGTGCTGTTCTTTTTATGGTGGTCTCCTTTAAATGTAACGTTGCACTCCCATTGTCTGTGACAGAGTTTGGAATTTGTAAGTTTTATCTAAGCTGTGTATGTTTATAGCAGAAATAATGGGTATTCTTTCTGTACATATGCCTTCCTGGTTGAAATCAAGTGCTCAAGTCAGAAGATATTTTTGCCTCTCTCAGATGCTTGATTGCCTTATTACAGTATGATTGGCATTTATTATAAATCGTATGAAGTGATTCATTTCGACTAGCAGTGTACATATTAGATACCTGTAAATATTCATATTCTATTTGTTACTCAGTACCTTGTTCGTGTGTTTGAAAAATATCTCTGGTTCTAAAAATTATCAACTCTAGTTGCACACGCTGCAGAACTTACTTTCCTGAAATGGCGATACACAATATGTACTATATTTATCTTATCTTTTACAAATATTTTACCTATACAGTGAAACCTCATTATAACGGGCACATTGGGTCCATATAACTTTCCCAGGTCGAAATTCCCATAGAACCAAAACCTATAGGAATCCCATAGACACCCATAGGCCTAATGGTTTCTATGGGATTTTTATGGGTTTCAATAGGGAAAGTGGAACATGGGTTACTATGGGTCTCTAAGGGATTCCTATGGGTATTTCTATGGGTTTTGATTCTATGGGAATTACGACCTGGAAAATGTATATGGGTCCCATAGAAACCCATAGAAGACCCATAGAGACCCATAGGATTGTCCTATGGGCCTCCTATGGGTTTCTATGGGAATTTCGACTTGGGTTACCTGGTTATATCAGATATCTTGTTGTATCAGGGCTTAAAATCAATACAATACAAATTACCTAGACCTGTGAAATGTCCTCTCTATATCAGGTACCTCGCTATAACGGAGCTCGTTATTTAAGAGGTTCCACTGTATTTATTTATCCTGTTTTTAATTTTGAGAATTTATAAATGCTATAATACCATAAATATACATTTTTAAATGAATCAGTATTCTTGTCTAGTACTATAGTGTCATCAGCCCACCAAATTAATTGTTTAACTCCAGATTCCATCCATAGTGGTGCAACATCTTTATTTAAATGTTGATATATTTGTGTGTGCATTATTTTACTACCGTTTTTTTTTTCCATATATTTAATGATTTATTACTTGTTAGTTTATTTCAAGAGTTGTTTTTCTCTGAAGTGCTATCTTTTTTACTGGTCAATAATTTTGATGAGATACATGTATGTTATTATTAAAGTACTTTTTTAAACAATGGAAGCAATTTTGACAATCTTGAGGTGCTCTCTCATTTAACAACTCCTTCAAAATTACTCTGTTAAATTGTATCTGGAACAATGTAGATTATAAATTGCAAAAATTAATTTTGTTTTAATTATTTCTGGTCATTTGAAAGCTGTTTCAAACTACTTGTAAAACATGGGAATCTATTTTCTTGCAACATTGTTTGGTTTTTGTTCATTAGAAATCACCTTTTGTTTTATCATCTGAGGTAAAAAAAATTTACTATGGAAATCCTAACCATACATCGTTGTAAAGGTTCACTATTGGTCAGCAATTAATCTTTTTGAAAGCTTTAGTGATAATAATTTTTGTTTAAAGATTTTCAAAAATGTTTTACAAAAATGTTTTACATAGTGATTATAAATCCTAGGAACCACCATGCCTGCATGTTAGATTTAAACATTTTGAAAAACTTCACAGATTATATAAAAATGAAGCTGAACCATTTTTGTTTGTGTGTGTGGACCAAAGATGATACAAAATGTAATTTGTACAAATTTTATTCAAGAAATGTGTGTTTATTTTCTTGAAGCACATAATGTATTTGTTTTCAATGGCTTTTCAACACCCACCGACATCTCAGAAGCCAGAGTTATTAACACCATTTCTGCTTGTATGATTAAAACATTTGTTATCTTTACAGATCACCTAAAATTAAACTGAACCATTTTTTTCTTCCCCAAATTGGATTTGTGGACCAAAGATGATACAAACGTAATTTGTACAGATTGTATTCAAGAAATGTGTGTTTAATTTCTAGAAGCACATAATGTATTTGTTTTTAATTGCGCTTTCAACGCCCACCGACATCTCAGAAGCCAGATCTAGTATTTAATGCAATACTTAGATTAGGTAAGAACATTACTTAGCAATTTGGCTTGACTAAGAAATTAGGTTATTTGTATTTTCAGACTTTTACTTTAGTAAAACATAATATAAATAAAATACTTTAACTGATCTTTTTGTCACAATTTTGATAAAAATTGAAATTAATTAACTCCCAATATTAGCTTAGTAACTTGCTTAAGCCAAAAAAAGTAAATAGCATAACCTGTTCAGGACTTGTCTCGAGAATACTCAGGCTTGGGTCTATGGAGAATACATGTTGTAGCAAAATCAATCAGTCCTAAAAGGGTTATAAACAATGATTTGAGTATTGCATTGAATACTGGCCCATGAATTAATACCTCAAAAGTTCCTCCTTTTTTAATAAAATCATCTCATTCTATCTCCATCATTATGATTGTTTAGGAGCTCAAGTAGCATATACATTGTATTTTCCTAAGATGAGTTCTTATTAAACATTCTAATTTATTTCTCAGCTGAATAATTTATTTTCAATAAAATGAAAAGCATATTAAAGCAGAAATTCTGTGTTTATTGTCTTCATCATTGTGTTCATGAAACCAGTACTAGAAGGAGTTGTTTTTCTATTTTTTTTTTATAAAATTGACAATTACTGTATTAGGACTAAGAGAAAAAAAAAGGTTGTACCAATCATTCAAAAAGTCCCAAACACACTCTCCCACACCTTTAATATACCCCCGCCCCTTCCTCCTCCCAGAATTTGTTTTTGTTTGTTACGCCATAAGTCCTAGGTGGACTAAAGTAGAGTTGACAGGTGAGGAATAGGCTAATATTTTGTTTGAATGATGTATTACATCTATGAGAACACTATACAGGGTGGCCCAGAAAGGATGCAACACCTACGATCGTTAATTTCATCAGCACCATCGACCAAATGTCATTGTTTTTTGTTTGATTGGGTAGAACATTCTTTTTCCAACAAAATGATACCATGAGCATTGATTTTGGGTAAGGATCCTAGGGCCATATTTCTGAGACAATGTCATTCCCTAAACTTGCTACTTTTTCGTCTCCAGCGATCCTCTGAACAATGAGACATTCTCGCCCCATGGCTTGCCATAGAATTAGCTGTACAGAAGAACCGCATGACTGCTCTCCCTTTGTAAGGAAGACAATGTGAGCCATTCTTATGTACAGCTAATTCTACGGCAGGCCGTGGGGCGAGAATGTCTCAGTGTTCCGAGGATCGCTGGAGACGAAAAAGTAGCAAATTTAGGAAACGACATTGCCTCAGAAAAATGGCCCTAGGATCCAAACGCCTTACCCAAAATCAATGCTCATGGTATCATTTTGTTGGAAAAAAGAATGTTCTACCCAATCAAACAAAAAACAATGACATTTGGTCGATGGTGTTGATGAAATTAACGATCGTAGGTGTTGCATCCTTTCTGGGCCACCCTGTATACCACCAGCTGATGCCTGATAGGGCAAAATTATGTTACATTGTTTACATTACTATAGGGCCCCAAGTCATTTCATTTTCATTAATTCTAACCCCTTCACTTTGCCCCCACCCCTCCTGTGGTCTGTAATTTCGACTTAATATGAAAAGATCCCCATGGTGGTTTGGTAGTCATGTAGACTTTTACAAGCATTTTCAAGGTAAATTTGATGATGGCGGATTGTGGTCTGGTGGAAATCAATCAATCCCGAAAGGGTTGTAACCGCAAAGTAAAAGGGCAACAGACCTGCTGACCATATATATATATATATATATATATGTTTAATTTGGAGATATATTGGTGATTACTGAGTCAGAACATTATTGAAATATCCATGTACATTTTATTTGCAATTCATATACGAGACTGGACAAGTATAGTCAATTCAAATGTGTATGTGTGTCACAGTGTGTTTGTGTGTGTGTGTGTGTGTGTATATGTTTGTATCATGAGTGACTGTATAGCTGCATGAAATACATGTTCAATGCCCGATTAGGTGATATTAACATGGGTCTACTAAATTGACTTTTTTTCTTCAAATTACAAACTTTTAGTGAATAATGCTTGTGTATATCGTGCACTGCTCATCCCTGTACTAGCTCTAACAATGTATACAGTCCTGGGAGGAGAGAAAACAACATGAGATTATACATTTATATTGAAATGAGTTTAACATGAATTATTCGAACAAAAGCATCCCCCCCCCCCCCCCCAAATGAGCTTATACCACGCTGAGCCCCTTACCTCATCCCTCCCTTATCTTCACTTGATCAATAGCGTAGAGTGGTCGGACTGCTTGTGAGGCACGAAATGTATTTCATGTATTTATTATTATTTTTTTTTTATTTTTTTTTTTGGGGGGGGGGGGGCAGATTGTTGAGGGCATGTGTCCCATGCCCCCCCCCCCCCCTGTAGATACAACACTGCATCACGCATTATACCACTTGCCCACCAACTCGTCCCTTAACCTCACTCCGACACTAACCTTCATTTCAGAGGCGTAGATAGGAGCATTGATTATGGGGTACACAAATTAATCGGGGTCATGGGCGTCGATACTTACGTAATACCTATAGATTCATCAGGGGGGATGAATGAATAGATCACCCCCCCCCCCCCCCCTGATGAATGGGTATCAATTAGGTACAGATCGACGCCCATGATCGGGGGCACACCTTATGTTTAAATGTTTAAACAAAACATTGCCTTATATTTGTATCATGTTTTTGTCAAATAGTTGGGGGCATTTGCCCCCCCCCTCCACTTCTGTGGCTACGCCACTGCCTCAAAATGCACTGTATTTGCAACACTTGATCGAAATATGAGCCTGCATTTATCATTCAATGTTTTCCCGCCAGAACGGAAACTCATTATGCCCCCATTATGCACGAACATGAAGGTTAACATACAGCAGCGCAGCTAGGGGTGGGGGCATGGGGGCACATGCCCCTGCCCCTCCACCCCCTAAACATTGACAAAAACATAAGGGAACCTTTTTGAAGAAAAAAAAAAACACAAAGAAAATACATGGTGTGTTCCCACCCCCCCCCCCCCCCTCCCCATCCCAGTACTTTGTGTGCGTCCAGCCCCCAAACAGTCCGACCAGACCATGCTACTGTTAGCATAGAATGATCGTGCTCACAGATGTGGAACGTAAAACACTGTGACGATGGTTATGCTAATCAGCAAGCCCATATTATACGTTGCTCATTATTCATTATTACATTGTCCTCAGCCGTGCGTGGATAATAAAGCCATACTCAGTATACTGCAGCTGGTTCACTCTTTCTTTCTTTCTTTGTTGTTGTTGTTTTCTCCATCATTCGTTATATTGTATGTTTCATTGTTTTGAAACAGGCCCGTAGCCAGGGGGGGGGGGGGGTGGAAGGGTATGTGCGTTGGGTGCGTACGCACCCCTCCCCCCCCCCCCCCCCCCCCCCCAAAAAAAAAAAAAAAAAAAATCAGAAAGGTCCACGTTTTGTCGGTCTTGGGTCCACTTTTTACCGGTCTCGGGCCACTTTTGATCGGTCTTGGCCATCTAACCCTATGGTCTCGGCCTCGGCCTCGACATTTTTTGGCGACGGACACCCCCCCCCCCCCCCCCCCCCCCTCTCTCCCTCTCCTTGGCCCTTACATTTTTTACACGACTCTCAAACAGTGTTTTACCAAATAAATAAATATGATTGAATAACGCACTATAAGTTACGAACAAGAATCACAATACTCGCTGACTCGCTATATATACTCCTCTGGGGGTGGAAGCACGGTAGTTATCCTTAACCCTTTCAATAACGAGACATGGGGCCATTGCGATATAACTAAGTATGTAAATTGATATAATAACTCAATCGCGACCGTCTACGTACTATAAGAAGATGCAAAACGTAGTGGATTGCAGTGGCGTAGCTATTATGGGGACAGGGACTAGAGGCACGTATAATTAAAACCACCCCCGCTCCTCTATTGACAAAAACAACAAGTTACAAAGAACAATGAATTGAGTGCCCCCCACCTCCACCCCCAATAAAATGGGGTTGCCGCCAATGAATGGGACCACACTACGCCACTTGTCATGCTAGTGCATTAATTACCAACTGAGATCGATCATTTGTCTACCGCTGCCAATTATGCTTTGTTTTCACAGGGAGGTGTATAGATACCGTAAATCAATTTCTCATTAAAGAACGCGAATAATTAGCATTAGTAAAAAAACCGGAAAATCGAAAATCGGTTTAAAAAACAGGAAACAAGGAAACATCTCATGTCCGGCTCATGTCATTCTATTTATTAAATTCTGGAGTGGATTAATCGTGTTCAGCGTTATTTTTTAAGCTAAAGGTTTGGGTCCACAAACAACAATAATACGAACTGATGAAACTCGTCCTATTCATGATAATAATCATATGATTACTCATTTTGGCTTTAATATTTATTTTCTGAGGTAAAAACAATTTTTGTTTTATTGTAGTTTCCCTTTTGATGCAAGTTTACGTTTGTTGACAATACCGCCGCTGTTGCCCCAATTGTGCATGCACTTTTTTGCCCGAATATCATCCTGACAAGCAAAAAGAACAAAAAAAAGTGAAACACTAACCAAAAGAAGAAAAAATGTCTTCACCATCTAGCTTCCTGAAATGTATGATTTTTTGATGAAGGAGGTGACTGAAGCCCCTAGGCCCACCCCTCCCCCCTCCCCCCCCCCCCACATGATAACGTATAGCCTATAATGCTTCCAAAGCTTTCCTGGCATACATAGTTACGTAATCTAATTAAACGATGTTTAATTGGCGACCGGTTGTTTTTGTTGTGAGTGAAATATTTATACTCGAAGAACCAACATTCAAACTGTAATATATAAAACAAATTGTGATCTCTTATTTGTCCGGAGCAGTAGCATAGCTATTGCTGGGGGCTCCAACCTGCGAGCGCATTTCAGAAGCGTTTAATTAATTATTTTGTGAATATCGGGGCCGACCCTTGCTAATAATATTCCACAAACAGATGGTGAGTTTAAATACTTATTTAAATGATACAAATTCCTCATCGTTATTCTTTACTCCGATTCCACGAATAAGAGGTTATTGACATAATTATAAATTTAAATACGAAAAAGTCTTCTGGATACGACGGCATTACAAAACTTTCTTTAAAAAAATATTGTTCGTGAAATTGCTTCTCCTCTCACACACATTTTGAATTTATCTCTCGAAAAATGGTAAAGTAACCAGACAAAATGAAAATCGCTTAAGGTCATCCCTATATTTAAAAAAAGGGAAGTCACGAGGATTTAAATAATTATCGCAATAACCAATTTCTTTGCTATCGTCCTCTCGAAAATTTTAGAAAGGCTGGGTTTTTCACTTACGCTTACATTTTTAAATGATAGTAAAATTTTTATCCAGCTCAACAATTTGGTTTTAGAGAAAAACACTCCACAACCCATGCGTTGCTTTCATGTAATTAATAGATTGCAAATGCTATTGATGATCAATTTACGATACAGTTGGAATAATTTTTGGACCTATTCCAAGGCCTTCGACACAATAGATCATAATATATTATTATATAAGTTAAATCATTATGGAATACGTGGGCACACGTTTGGACTGGTTCAGGAGTTATTTAGAAAATAGAAAACAATTTGTTGTTGTGAATGGACATGAGTCAAGTCACAGATTTGTCTTGTGGAGTACCCCAGGGGTCACTCCTTGGCCCTCTTCTTTTTTATTGTATACATGAATGACTTTTCCAAAATGCTTCTCAAATACTATCTTTATACTTTTTTGCGGACGATTCTAACCTTTTTTATTCACATCGTGATTCCAGAGGGCCTTATTGAATATAGTTAATAATGAAATGAAAAATTTGTTCAGAAAATGGATTCATTTAAATAAATTGTCATTAAATATTGTTAAAACACAATATATGGTTTTTAGTAACACGATAATTCACTCCCTGGACATATTTTTAATAAACAATATTCATTTACAACAAGTGAATACTATTAAGTTCCTAGGCTTATATATTGATAGTGATTTATCTTGGAAATCACATATTAATTATTTAAGTAATTTAATTTCTAGAAATACTGGAATTTTATATAGGTTAAGGAGTTTTTTTCCTATACTACTGTTTTACATACCCTCTTTGGAACATTGATATTATTATACATATATTATGGAATTTTAGCATGGGGCAATAGTTCATTATTTTTACTGATAAACTAGTTAAATACAAAAGCGAGCCATTAGAATTGTTAATAAAACAGTTTCTATGCCCACACAACAGAATTATTTTATTCAAAATAGAGTATTAAAATTAACTGACTTATATTTGTATAATATTGGGATATTTATGTATAAATTGTCCAATAATGAACTTCCTGAAAGTTTTTATGATAATATTTTAAAAGAATAATTATTTTCATACTTACCCCACTCGACAGAGTGGTTCCTTTCATTTGCCACGAACGCGTACACTATTTGCCCAAAAAACAATTTTATTTTCTGGTCCAAAATTCTGGGAATGATCTTCCCAAACGAAATTACTACAAGCCCCTCTCTCCGTGTATTTTAAACGTAAAAATTAAAATTATTGTTATTGCTCAAGTACTCGAAATAATTTACTGTTTAGGTTGTTCTTTCATAAGTAAGTTTTATTTGTTGTATTCTTATTCGGTTGGATCGATTGTAATACCCTTGTAATATTTCTTTCTATAGTGGTCTAAAAACAAAAAAACAAAAAAAACAAAAAAAAAATGTTATTTGGCATGGCACCTTGTCGTCTTTTTTTCTTTTATTCTTTTTTTTTGTTTTGTCTTTCTTTGTTTCGTTTTCTTTCATTACATATTGTTTGATTAAATATTGATTAGACACAATTACCCTGGAACCAAATGTTTTACAAGCATTGCTTCTTTTGGTTCCCCCATATTTCACGTTATGTTAATTACAAAACAAATTGTTGATTATGTAATATTTTATTGTATATTAGTCTACAATTTATTTATTTAATTGTATTTCGTTTATGAATGTATTGTTTGTTTGTATCATTACTTGTTCAACATTTATTTGTGAAATATGGAAATAAATTCAAATCAATCAATTCAATCATTATGCTCGAGCAGATTTGGTAGTCCAGGGTCCTGCCATATACCTCTGGTAAGGGTCCAGCCCCCCACATGCTGGGGGGAAAAAAAACCTATAGCTACGCTAAGTACTGAGGAGGAGGAAGATGAAGAGGAGGAGGAGGAGGGACGAGACGGAGAGGAAGGAGGAAGAGGAGAGGAGGAGAACGGGGGACGGGACACCGGAGGAGAAGGAGAGGAAGATTGAGAAGAATATGAAGAAGGTTTGTGGTTATAGTATTGCGCTGATCTATGATCTATGACTATGGACCCAAAAAACAAATTACAGAAAAAGGGGGAGAAAGGCGTCAAAGTATGGTAGTGTAAATGGGGTGTCATGTTTAGGTGGTTGACGGTTTTTGGCCACCGTTAAGTTGTCAAACCATCGCTGGATTGCCACCATCAGCGCACTATAGCTGATTAGCCCCCTTACAACGAGATGGTGTCCATCTACCACTATCAGGTAACAAAGAAGGTATAGCAGAAGGACTAGAGGAAGAAGGGGAAGATGAAAAAAGAGAGGAGAGGGAGGGGAGGAGAATGAGGAGGTGAGGAGCGGATGATGAGGATTGAGGGAAGGAGGAGGATGAGGGATGAGGACGAGGATGAGGACGAGGATGAGGAGAAGGAGGATGAGGAGGGAGGGGGGGAGGAGAGGGAGGAGGAGGAGGAGAATTGATGAGGAGGAGGAGGAGGAGGAGGAGGAGGAGGAGGAGGAGGGAGGAGGAGGAGGAGGAGGAGGAGTAGGAAGAGGAGGAGAAGGAGGAGGAGAATGAGGAGGAGAGGAGTATTCAAGTTTTCCATCAAGCATACTAGGCTAATTAGCCCCCCTGACAAAACGAGATTTAGTGTCCCTCTTCCACCATCAGGGTAGTGTGGGTGTGGGTGTAGGTGGCGCAGCTACAAGGGGGGGGGGGGGGGGGGGGGGGGGGGGGGGGGGGGGGGGGGGGGGCTAGCATTAAGGGCACTCGTCACTATTGAATCGACAAAACAATTACAAATGGGGAAATGAACGAACAGATAATTAAAGGTCAGTTCCTCTCTCCAAATTGTGTGGCGTGCCTATCATTAAGTTAGCACACACTAAGGCTAAAGCCCTCTCAACTAAAACAAAAATAGAGAAATACTTAGTATATCAATATAAAGTGCGGCCCCCCTCCATCCAAGGCGTGGATTGCCCATCAATAACGGGACGCTACCAACCCGATCTCTTACCACGATTGCGCTAACACGCCATCGGCTACACCACGCAGTGGTCGCCGGAGAGAGGGATACAATCATGCAGGTTTTACTATACTAATAATACTATTCGAGGAATCATGCATGGGCAAGTTAGAAAACACGAATTTCATCGAATTATTACTCATATCCGCATCATACAAGAGCATGGATGGAAGGTCCTTTTTTTTTGTTATGGCTGCCGTCAAATTTCCAAATAAAATAATGTTCTTCTTCTTAAATTACTGGAGTTAGTGTACATCAAGATGATTTAAACTTACAAGTACCAAGTTTTGACCAACGGGCAAGCCGAGCAGGGAAAAATCGCCAGCATAATGTGTCTACTACTCTAATATCTATGACTTAAATTTTGGGCAAATTTATTATGAGCCACTCCATATCTACATAATCAACATTATATAGGGGAATAAAGCACTTTCATCAAACTTTTTTCTCATGAATCGAATTGGTATTACAAAGGGCTTCTATCAATGCTTTATATTATTTTAACATACATTAAATTAAAATCAAGATATTAATACAAGTATAATTTAAGCAGGAGACCAACACGAAAATAGTGTTTGATCAATGTAATTACAAAGGGCGCTTGTCGCCGTGTATACAATACGAAACCGAATTAGAAATTAGGTTTGCTCTAATAAATTATATGTATACGAATTAATCGAGGGTCTTTTATACATGCACTGTTATATTCATAAATGGCCCACACCCATGTCAATCATTTTGACCAACAAAATAATTAACTTTTTACTTTACACATATTCTTCCCCTCCCCCCCCCCTTCCCGGGGCTGATCTTGAGATGTCGTATGCCCGAATAAGCTCTCTCCCAGTCATAAAAAAAAGAAAGAAAATTAAGTTGATTTTGCCCGTATTGTGAGGACGTTTTTTTGCCCGATTAGGTAACCTATAACCCTAAACATAGGCCTATAGGAAATGGAAAAAAAGTATACCGCCTAGATGAGGTTGAGATGAGTTCAGATTATTGTAATGCTTGATTCTTGGTAATATTGATATTTCCGATTGTCGATGGCTTGTTCGATATATTGTCGATATCAATATCAAATAATAAACACCTACAAAGGCCTATATTCTATATCAACTACCCAGTGCCGTATTTATTATATCTCGAGTGGCGCATTTTTAATATTGTTTTTTTCCTGTGTACAAAGTCAGTACAATGGGATAGCGAATACTACTTTGCAGTTTCGCTCATTACTTCGGCAATATAACATCCATTCAAACGTAAAACTTTTTACACTTTACATAGTAGATATATCATATAAAACAAAACAATACACATTTTTATCAACCATTCATCGTTTTTTGCACATGTTAAAACAAAGTTAACTTGATTTCGTTTTAAAATTTTCGTTAGAAAAAGGAAATATAAAGAATATGGGAGGGGGGTCTGCCCGCGGCAGTAATAAACGTTTTAATTATTTTCCTATGTACAAAAAATAATTTATGAAAATTTGATTTTTGTGGATAAATTATGAGACCCAAAATAGCAGTAAAAGGGCAAAAGAAAATTAAAAATCAATCAAGTACATAATACTGGACCCTCTCTTAGATGAGCTTAATAGTTGTTGTTAGAGGTTGTGTTGGTGTTGGTGTCAAAAGGCTTCATGAGAAGGAAACGTTATGGATTTAATCGAGTTAAATCGAGTTTGCAACAGACAAGTTTGTGACTTCACATAACAGCAGTTTCATAAACGTACAAAAAATGAAACATTTATTCGGTTATCGTTATAAGGCTCATCCCATTGTTCAATTCTTCGAGGGTTGTTATTTTCAATTGGTTATTTAAATAGCAATTTATTACTCTTCGAAGGTTCCGATATTTAAAAAACAAATTACCAAAATTTACAAAAAATAAATTACAATCATAAGTGCAAGTAAAGTATAAGAAAAACTGAACACCATGTACATTACACAGTATCCTGACCAGTGCTTATAGGGTCTACTTCTTTAATGTGGCTGTTTAATGTGGCTTTGCTTTTTTGACCTTATGTTTGTATAATATGTTTCTGGTTTTTATTTTTAGTGAATATCGACCACCGAAGAGTCATTTTTTTTGTTGTTTAAAAAGGTTCTTTTGAATTTCAGTTTTAAGAATTTAAATTAATAGCAAATTGAATATTTTGTCAAGGAAAAAATTGTAAACTCTTCAAACTTCAACGATAAGAACATAATTTATTCCTCAACCGTAATCATGTGGTTTATTTTACTGCTTCAATCTGTCAATTGCTGCACTATGATGAATAGAAAGATGATAAACTAAAGATGATAAAGAAACAAAGTAGGCTATTATAATATAGTTTGTTGAAAATTGAATTCTTGCGAATTATTGAAAAATCAATACAACATAATATTCCCAATCATATTCCTTTCGTTTTTGTGTGTCTAGGAATTACATGGATTTATGGCTGCGGTGAGTCACTGTATGTTATGATAACCTTAATCATTTTATAGACGCTGTCTAATTTAACTTAATTTCACTCCATTAAACACGAACTGTTCATTCGTCGTAGTACAAACATGAAGAACAATTGACCACGAGCAGTGGAGAGTGTCCGGTAATTTTCATTCATGAAAAACAAATGGGCTTAAATACGGTCGCCATGGTAGCGCCGCCCTGTCATTCGGACAGTGCTATCTACTGCAGCTAGTGACGTCACCACCGTCCCGGATTCACAGCTTTTTCTATGCATGTCGAGCGCCACTGCTTTGGCACACAGTATAAATGGATGGACACACCACATACGACACGAGGACACACGCATACACTCATAAAACACACACACACATACACAAGCTAACGCGAGGCCACCAACACACGTAATACACATACAAACAGTATTTTGGTGTGGTGGTGGGCCCGGGTCGGTAACTCCGCTGTTGTGATACGAGTATGCCATCACTCGGAGGCAAGACCACCTGCAACTTCCAAATTGACGCAACCCACCGCTTTTCGGCTCCCCCAATCGCAATGCATGCTTGCGGTTGTTATTTTAATTTATGCTCATGTTTTTACGCGCAGCAAACCACTGACCCTTGCTTTATCGAGATTATTTAACTATTTTACACCGAATTCATTGCAGAGGTGGTCTTTCTTTTTAATTTGACTTCATGCTGATACGCTTCTGGGATGGACATGAATTAGGATCAGATCGTGTAGAAAGGACTGGATTTACTAGCATCAGACGAAGGCGGAAGAGAGATTGACGAGTGGGTGTGTTGGCCGCATCATAAAACCAAACCATAGCATCTCTCCAAGTGGCGCTAGCCGCCACCAAACCTTCCTCAGGCTCTGGCCCAGGCATGTCGCCTGCTTTGCGTGTGTGGTGAGTAAGCTTCTACATGTACATTCCACGGAAATATATTATAATTATGAAGTACTAAACGGGCATAATATACTAAACAATTGTTCATTAGCTTATGTTGAAAGGAGCTAGTATACATAACATTGTACATGTCTAAAGTTAGAAGTAATTGATAGCAACGCATCAAACATAAATTTGGTGTGTACAATGTTTGAGTTATTATTGTAGTATGTAGTTCTATACTCTAGCAATGTATTACTATGGTGAAAATATTATTAATGAACAGTGTACAAAAATATGTTTTAAAAAGAGAGTGATTTCATTAAAATCAGAATGTAGTTTTTATTTGTGGCAAATCTTGTTATGATAAAACATATCACTATCTCTAAATTAGCAATCTTAATTTAAAGAGTTATCACAATTTGATTTTGTTCTAGACAATCCTAGCATCCTAGCAACTAGCATGCATGGGTCTATAAGCCCCGGGGGGGGGGGGGGGGGGGGGGGGGGGGGGGTACTCGCATATTATTGGGTATTCGGGGATGTGCCGCTCGGAAGGGTTACTTTTTCAAGAAAGATCCTAGACTTGGGTCCCCTTTTTCATCAAAAAACAATCCTTAGACATGGGTCCCTTTTTTCATATTTCCCCTTTTTTAAACGGGATTTTGGGATTTGCCCCGATGTGAAATTGCCAAAAATTTCAAGCTCGTACGCTCTCGTAAAGTTACAAACCAACAAATTTGCGGGGAAATATGCCCAAAACATGCGCCGCAGGCGAGAAAAAATCCTTAGACATGGGTCCACTTTTCGCAAAAGACCCTTAGGATGTGGTGGTTGGGGTTTGGAGGGTCTCCAGCCACACATCCCCGTCCACGACTATAATCTGAGTACCCCCCCCCGGGGGCCTATAGTAGCACCACTTCTAGACCCATTGTTTGTATTTCACTAATACATGGCGACTACAATGTTTTGTATTTGTCATGTATGAAAGTGATGAAACAGTAGAGAGATAATGACAATGAAGACATTTGGTGGGGAAGAAAAGCGTGTATGGGCAGTGGTGTAGCCAGGGGGGGGGGGGGGATGCAGAGGCACCATCCCCTGCCGTTGTCCCCCCCCCTCCCCAATTAATTTGCCCTAAACAATAACAAGGGGACAATTTGTGTACAGTACTTTAGCGTGGCAGACTGTTGTTTTTTTTTTGGGGGGGGGGGGCACACCTTTTAAAATTTGTTTTATGTTGGACACAATTTTCCTCCATGGTGTGGAATGGGAGGAGGAGGGGTATATAATGATTCATCCTGAGAAGATGATGACAATGTAACAAAAACATAATCCAAAAGCATGCAATTTCACACACACCCCAACAAGGACAAGAGTACTAACTAGTACTGCACCTACCTATACAGTAGAATTGAGATTAATTATGAAATAATATCTAGCTTAAAGAGTAGGAAGGGGACAGAGAAAGGGAAAGGTTGGTAGGAAATATGCAATGTTTTTAAGAAAGAACAGAGATCGTGGGATGCAGTCTAACCAAAGAGTATTGGACAGGTGAAACAGGTAAAGATTATGGAATGGTGAGAGTGGGAGGTGAATAATTGTTACCTATACCAAAGTTTCTGTGAAAAGGGAGAATGCAATCACATTATATTTGATGAACACATTTGTCACATTGTGATTTTTGTTGTTGATGAACTAATTATTCATCAACTTTATACAAAATGATAAATAAAACATTGTCAAAGCGTTATGTTAGTTACATTGAATGACTTCATGAAATTGAAATGAAATCTAGGCCAACTTGGCCCATATTCATGAAAGCCTTGCTAAGCTAAAGAGGTTCCTTGCTAAGTCTATTTTGATGACGTGGCTAAGAATTGGTATGCAAATTCTTTTAGTTGCTAATGATGTTTACTTAGTGGGTACCCGAGGTCTACCCAGTTGACCCTAGTTGGGGACTAGGAAAACTGTTGTTGCTCAATAAACTGCACATCAAAAATATACTTAGCAAGGAACTAAGCTGCAGGATTTCATGAATATGCGGCAAGGCTTAGATGGAGTATAGAAGAAACTTTTCCAAATCTATCTAGGTTGGGGGGGGGGGGGGGGGGGGGGGGCGTGCAGGGAAAAACTTGTCGGTAAAATCAAAATGTAGATTTTCACACATTAGAAGCCTCATCACAAGCTTTCATTTGATGCTATTGTTCTACGAATTGGTCAATAATGGCAAAGATCTGATTGTTTCAATTGTTTACAATCATTGGTCTTTTACAACACATTGGGTGAACTAAAATGCCCATTTCTTCAAAACATAAATTACCGACAAAGTACCGGGTTTTGCTTATATAGCCAGTCACAATAGTAAATCCAGTTGATTATATTCAATTTTTATCCCATGAAATCTCTCCTGGATGGAATGGAAAAATCTACATTATCGTATATTCATGACTGTATTTTATTGTAAAAATGTCCTTTACAAAAATGATTGTAAGTAAC